>JAECUM010005362.1:0-71596 GCA_016617855.1 Megalonaias nervosa | reverse complement strand
TACCCAGATAAAATAGTAGCTGAAATTTCAAAGAAAACATTACCGTCGAAGCACCGATAGTTATGAAAACGTACTAAGCAAATGGGAAAAAAAATCAGTCTCAATCATGCAATACAATTTTTTGATGTTGCCGCCACAATAAGAAACGGGCTTTTCTTTGGTTCTCCAAAGCTGTCCTTTAGCAGTGACTTCAATACGCATGCACCCTTCATCAAAGAAAGCTGACTACAATCTTCAATAAAAATAAAGAACCTTTCTTCAAAGGAAGCCATTACCAAACTTAAATAAAAGCAATGGAATATGATGGATTGTTTCATTTTCCAATGTGACTGGAACATTTTTACTGTGCCGTGAAAGTTTCCATTTTACAGCCAAAAAGTTTATGCTTACGAACTCTACTGACGGCGCTTAAAACGTAAACTTTTACCGACTTCGGACGTACTTAAAAAGTAAATGTGCTTCATCATTTGTTACGTGATTGTGCTATTTTTTTCCGCTGAATTCAGACCTGTGACAAAATTATTGAATATTTTAAATGTGTGTGTGTGCATATTTTCGATGGAATTACTTGTATTGTGGATTCAATGTATGTGACGTCATTAGCGGGTGAGTACACGCTGTTGATACTTTATTCATTGCTATGCATTAGACATGTATATATAAACAGTATACACGTATATGTACCAATGCGTGTTTCTCTGAATAAAGTAAGATAATAACTGTGCCAATGAAGCATGTATTTTTGCACCCGCATTTATTACCTACCCCCCCCCCCGGGCACATTTTTTCGGGTACATGCATCATTTGCTTCTGTTAACTGACCTGGTTGCTTGTAACACGGTTCGGTCTATAACACAGTTGGGTTCTACGGCTCTCAACTACCGTGTTATAGCGGGGTCAGACTGTGTGTATATATATATATATATATATATATATATATATATATATATATATATATATATATATATATATATTGCATTTTTTGTTTCACATCCACTTCTCCACCTTTGAGTTCTCACTTCTCCCTGTTCTGTCCAAAAGGAAAAGTCACTTCTCCCTAAAAGTCAAGTCTAGCTTGACCCCTGTAGTATGGAAAGTTCATTAAGAATGAAAGGCACAGAGGATACCAGTGTTAGGGCCATTCTGGTCCAAGTCAGGTTAGAAATTACACATCAATAAATGAGCTGACTAAGTTCTATGCACTTTTAATCACATTATTGAAATAGATAGGCGGTACAAACAAACGAGGAGGTATATTCAGTAGCTATGCGCAATGTATTTTGAAAAATGCGTTTTCAAGCTGTAACATTTCACTTCTTTAAATTTATCATGGTCTCATTATTACATATTTATATTTTTTCCCCTCATAAACCCTAAGATATTATGCCAGGAGCTGTTCCAAAATTGAAGTCTAAAAATAACTGGCCATCAAAATTTTCGACTTTTGGAGATCAACAGCTTTTTTTCCTCAACAATCAGGAATTTGCAAAAATTTAAAAAATGAAAACATTTTTTTATAACATCCTAAACTAAATAAATGTTAAGGTGTTTATGAATTTGTACGTAAATAAAAAAGGACATTTAAAACAAGGAATCAAATTTTTTTCTACATATGGTAATTGGGGAAAATTGCCTCTGATTGTACATAAGGATTCACATCGCTTTGATTTACTCTAAAATATTGGCACAATCTGGGTGAATCAAAAATGCAAAATGTGCATTACTATGCATTGTTCAATTTCACCGATATATCTTCCTAAACACCGAGTAGCAAATAAAATATTGTGGCTATACTTAATGACATTTCAGCAAGATGGCGAAGGGTTAAGTCATATTTATAACAGTGTAGGTTGGAGCTGAAAATTGCCAAAGTAGCAGTCCAGTTTATAAGCTGGTGATCAGTCCTATTAAAATTGCATATCTAGTGTTTAAAAAGTTATGAATCTGCCATATGTTGTGCCGATTTTAGTCAAAAGTTGATATAAATTTGCAGTGCAACATTTTCGCGCCTTGAGAATGACATCACTAAGTACCGTTACTACTTCCGTCATAATGGCAGTGCATATTCCAGTTTGGATTACAAGTCTGACCCACTTAATTCAAAACTCAATTTCACATGAAGCGCATCAGCTAAAATATTCCAAAAAATCTTTAAAAATAGTAAAATTGTTGCTCTTTCTAGAAATGTATGTGTAGAGAGCCGAATAGGAGGATAAAATGCAATCTAAATACTTCGATGTGCCCTTGCTCGCCTTAAAACGCGCGCTAAAATTAAAATAATGTCAGATTCACAAGATTTGGGGGTTTTACTTAACATAAAAACGAATAATTCCATGCAAGACGTTATCACTTTAACACAGGGCATGGTGCAAAAAGAGACCTGTTCTGATCTCCGGGCCTATCGTTAATTTTCAAAAGCATATTCGAGTTATCCCCTCCTTGCTTGAGCACAACTATATTCAGACTAAAGTCCCAATGCATGTGGTTGCAAGAAATTTCTACAACGTAAGACGTCGACTCTGATATGCATGACGCTCCCTCCTCTTTCCCCATCATGCATATCACTATCAGGGTCGACGTCGGGCTCGGTTAAAGTTGCACGATTTGCATTCTAGTCGCACAACTGCAATTTGTTGCAACCTTCAGTATCAAACGACTGAAATGAAAAGTCAAACGATTCACCGAGTGTGATAAAGCTAGACATACACATGACCATTTCCGCAGCTGATAATGACTGGATTTTCAAGTATATCTAGACATATTGGACAGGTATATTCACTACTAAGTTCAGCGCAGTTAGCCATTTTCGAGACACGGAAGTAAATATAGGATAAATGCCAACGCACAAGCTTATGCCGTACAGTTACCCAAACATCAAACACACGGAAAATTTACGGAACTGAAAGTCAAAAGTTAATTGTAAAGCCATAAAAGTTAAATTGCCAAATATACAACAAGGGTCGAACAAGCAGGAAAAATGTGGGTTTTCTAAGATAGAAAATGGGTATTCTAACATTACGAAAATAATACCTGAAAACCATTTGATAATATTAGAAAAATCTATTTCATTTTCTTTGACCAGAAAATTGATTTCTGATATAAGAAAATGATTTTCAAATATTATGAAATCATTTTTTGAAATAAAATATTTTTCTTTCATTAGAAAATATTGTTTCTACTAATACTAGAAAATACTTTTTACTTTTTCATATAATAAAATCATTTTCTACATGAAACAGGAAAATATTTTTTAATATTATATAACTGCATTTTTTCTAGTGATTTGATATTGTGCATACAATAAGTTTATAAAGAGACCAATATATATATATATATATATATATATATATATATATATATATATATATATATATATATATATATATATATATATATATATATATATATATATATATATATATATATATATATATATATATGGCATTAAAACATTGTTCAAAATTCATTTCCAAGACACACAGGTTTTGTTGTTATTACAATACATACCTCATGTAAAATAATTCCCAAAGTTCACTGTATGGTAGTCATTTTGCCTGAGGGTGAATACTAATTATATATTTTCAACATGTCATTCAAATGGTGTTCATGAAGCTAAAACAAATAAATAACTATATCTGGTATCATAGATTCAAACATTATAATTTTTACTTTCATAAATTGTTGTTAATATATTATCTAACATAATAAATCAAAAGTTATACTATCATGCATTCAGATTGCTATGAAATTCACTTTCTGCTAAAAAAATTACTTTTGGATATCTTAAAGTACCAAATAAAAAGTGAAAATACCAAAAGAACAGAAAAATTCACACACAATGTCCCTTCTTATATCAACTATTCCCACTTACATGCAAAATAAGTCACCACTTGAGATTAAAGGAATACAAAATAAGTCATCACTTGAGATCAAATGAATACAAAATAAGTCATCACCTCAGAACAAAGGAATACCAGAGGTGATTTTTTTTCCCTCCAGTTATTAACTGAACCACGGTTACCTTGAGTTGAAGTTTATTTTTTGTCCCAGAAGAGTGAGAGTTTAGAAAAACAAAGCTCTCCCTATTAGGTGGAACAAATGATACAGTAATGGCTGATACCTTCATAATATTATAAAATTCAATGTTATGATATCATAAATTTAAATTTTTTAATATTATAAGATGATATCATGAATTTAGAATTTTGATATCATAAATTCTTGTAAACACTCCATTCAATTTTATGGTTTGAATTTGAATAAAGAATACAAAATGTTAATAGATATAATAAATTATTACATAATATTTTGTGCTGAAAATTCAATTTATTATATTAATTGTACAAATTAACAAACTTATTTTCAAAATTAAAATCCAATCAATTAAAATCAATTGCAGATATCATAAATAAATCTTTCTTATCATAAAATTGAAATATAAATAATAGAACATGGAAAGTCACAAAAGGTCATTCTGTCATATCAGCAACAGGGGTGCCTGCAGAATTAGTTTCAGGTTGGAGGGTAAACATGTAGTGGTCAGTTATTAAGTTTTACAGAGTCAGGCAAAAACATGTTTAGATGTAAAGGGGTGGGGAGTGTCTTCCCTTGCCCCTATTGTGCAGGTACCCATGAACAGCAATGTTTACTTTTTATTCCATTTTTTTTTTTACTGACAGACTATGGGTAGTACACTTTAAGAGAAAATATGGCCTCTAAGACCCCAAAAATTAAAAAGACTGTTGGAAGTTCTTCTAGCAAATATAGTTTTCATAAAACCAAAAAGAAACGCTTTTTTTTAAATATTTACCTTTGCCATAATAGGATGAATAAAAACATAAAAATAAACCAACAAACAAACAAAAGAATAAAGAGAAATGAAAATTAACCTTAAAGACCCAGTCGAAATTACTATTTATTTATATAAAATGCATCAGGTTACATTTATCTACTTTTGATTGTTTAAGGTGAGAATGATGGGCAAGTATGTAGGGTACATTTTAAAACTATTTCTGAAATTTTAACTTTTTTGAATTGATGAAAGTACAAACCCCAACAAACTTAGGCAGTAAAGCTATTAGTAGGCCTAGAAGTATTAAATAGAGAAATTTTCAAAATCTTCTCTACATTGAGTTTCTGACAAACAGTTGGTCTGAAAAAAAGGAAAAAAATGTAATGGTTGCCTGCTAGTTAAGGACAAAGAACTATTATATTTGTACCACAACCGCACCAAAGCTCATCAGAATATTAGAGTGGACGTCCGACAGATGTCACTTTATATGACCTGTAAAGAAATACTTCCTGTGTCATATTGACGTCAGCTTCTTCGACATCATCTGCAGAAGATAATTTGCCATTAATAGAATGTCGTATGCTTATTTATTCAAGTATATAATCATCGGAGATACAGGTTGGTATTTATATTTTATGCAAACAAGCCTATGTCAGAATTTTGGCTTTTCTTTGTTGGAGTGCTTTTGAACACAAAACTGAAAAGACGATCAATGTTTTCAAAATGGCGATGGACGTTGTTGTTGTGTAGCCCAAAGATTAAAACTCGGGATAATTATGCATTACTTAATGCGCTAATTGCTATTTATCCACTAGATTTTTGAACTAACGGGAATCGATAATTCCAGTACATTGCATCCATTTACATATGTCTGCTAATGTTCTCACCACCATGGTCTTTTTTTTTTTGTTTGTAAAATCTACATCGATTTGTCGCTCGGCAGAAAACAATCTTCTATTTGTAATTCCCTTGATGTATTTCTGTGATATACAGCTCGGTTCGTTTAGGACTTATTCATATATGAAATTCAAAATCACCCCTTCCCCTTTATTTTTTTTTTGTTCTGGGAGGCCCTGGCATAAATTCTGGAGCCTGTTACTTACAAAAGGACAGAACGAAAATGAAAAAAACCCCAAATGCTCACTAATTTAATAACATCAGGATTGAATTATTGGCCATTTATAATATCACACTAAAAAGAAAATATTTTTCAGTAAATAGAATACTAAGTTTAAACATTATACATGTTTTTTTTTTTTATTAAAAAAATATACCCTGCAACAAAACTAAAAACATAAAATAGTCAAAACTATAAAATCATCAATAATTATGTTCAGTCCCAAGAATGATCACTAAAATGCTGTGTAGTTCTCTCTGCAAGCGGACTCAGCTAATTTGGGTATGTGACAGGAGCTTTTCATGGATCAGTGGTTCTCTCTGGGGTTTTCCAGGGTTCTTTCTCCACCAGTTATACTGGCCACCATGTACAGCCTATCTTGTGCTGAGAAATGGCATTAAACCCTACAACAACAACAACAACAATCTCTCTGCAAGTAAAATAGCATATCTATTCTTACCAGTTGTACCGTTCCTGTGGCCTAAGTGGTTAGAGCATCTGCCTCAGATGCGGGAGGTTGCAGGTTCAATCATCTTCCAAGTCATACCAAATACATCATAATAGACTAGCAGCTGCCACACTTGGCATTCAGTATTAAGAGCTTATTGTTAGGACTGGGTGTCCTGGCATCAGGATAATGTGACTGGGTGGGACATGATGTGTGTGTGTGTGTGTGTGATTTGGATTTTTATCATAGCTTTAAAAAAATTTCAGTCATATGACTACGATATCAGCACTGGGGCATCATGCTGCAGACATGTAGCATGATGGTTAGAGCATCTGCCTCAGATGCAGGAGGTTTTGCAGGTTGTCACCTGACTCATGCCAAAGACTTATAATAATAGACTAGCAGCTGCCACACTTGGCGCTCAGCGTTAAGAGCTTCATGTTAGGACTGGGTGTCCTGGCATCAGGATAATGTGACTGGGTGGGAGATGATGTGTGTGTGTGATTTGGATTTTTACCATAGCCGTAACAATTTTTCAGTCGTATGACTACGATATCTGCAGTGGGATGGCTTATAGGGATGTCTAGCACTTGGGCATCATGCCGCAGACATGTAGCATGATGTCCCACCCAGTTACATTACCCTGACACCAGGCTGTCCAGTCTTAACACTAACCTCTTAATGCTGAGTGCCTAGTGAGGCAGCTGTTCTTACCATTTTTATATGTCTTTGATATGACTCAGCCAGGGTTTGAAACTGCGACCTCCCACATCTGAGGTGGACACTCTAACCACTAGGCAACTGGAGCAGTGTGGGACATGATGCTGTAGTACAACTCGTGTATGTCATGTGCACGCGCAGAGTTACTTTTTGCAGCTATAGGTGTAATTTTGGAGAATCTGATTACACATACAATGTGACCCCGCTATAGCACGCTCCGTTATAACACGAATTCGGATATAACACGGTCGTGGTGTGGCTCCCGAAATTTCATATACATCAGGGGTCATGCTACCAGGCGAAGTGGGCGATAAAGTCGCCTAAAACATGTAAACTTCGCCTTCTTCTGTTAGGAAAGCGAAAACGACTTCGCCCTGTGATTTTTTTTTAGCTGTACATTGACAAATAAGTTTTGAGATGCCCCCATGCCTTAGGCAGGTTTATTCTAGTATTGTGTTGTAGTTAAAGGTATTCTTCAAGCCATCAGTAGCTAGGCCTAGTTTTGATATCAATTACGCTGACAAACACACTCTTGCACATTCACAGGCATGTGTTTTGATAACTGATTGACCATTAACCATTTACCGAGTTGGCAACTAGGCCCCTATCACTACCCGATTTGCGCATGTTATCCTTCGATGATAAAAACATATGATAAATACTTGTGTTTTGAAACTTTAACAATAATATGTATATAACAGTTTGTGTTTTAAAAAAAAAATTGGTGATCTGGATATTTTAACTGCCTCTTGTACACTATTTCGTCATAAAATTAGTTTGAAACTATGTGTACCAGTAATGGGCGAAAAATGGCGGACATCGCTATGTCTGGGAAGTACCAGTTTATTAGATTGTTTGTTTTCATAAATCATCGAGCAAATATATACAGACAGATATACAATTCATAGAAAGCAAAGCCTAGGTATTATGGTATTTAAGAGTTAACTTTAAAATACAATTATATAACATTAGGTCAGAAACGTATGAGACAATGATATGTTGTGGAATTCACGAGAAGCGTTGTAAGGTCAAAGTTATTTTCTGACTGGACTCATATTTGTGACAGTCTGGTAAAAAAGCTGCGGAGCAGATAATATTTAATCAATGCCTAAAATTAATACAAGTACATAGACAATTAAATAAATCATAAATTTGCAATCCTATCATGAACTGTTGTAATTAAGCTATATAAAGTGAGTGATTACATTACGAAAACCCCCTCCTTCTGAAAATAGATGCAACTCACGTCTGTGTTGATTTGGTTGGAAAGAGGGTTTAGTTCATATACCGACTATAAATGAGCCATGTCTGTAATTTTATGTATTTTAGTGTATTATGCATGAATAGTTACAGTAATGTTTTATCCACAACAAAGAAATAAGGACACTTGTGCATTTGCCCTCACGTACATGTTACAGGGGTTGTCAAACGCGTTTAGAAATCTGTGAAAGTGCCATTATTTTGAACTTTTAAAAAGTGTATAAAAAAATAATAAAATATAAAACAAATTGATTAAGTTAGTCGATTAAGCATTTTTACCAACTTGCAATTACAATAATGTAATCTAGTTACTTAGTTAAATTTTGTTACAGTGCATTTGCTGTTATTCTCTTTTAGAGTCATATGGCCAAAATAACTAAGAAAATTTTCTACTAGAAAATA
Source organism: Megalonaias nervosa (assembly GCA_016617855.1). NCBI lineage: Eukaryota > Metazoa > Mollusca > Bivalvia > Unionida > Unionidae > Megalonaias > Megalonaias nervosa. The sequence goes on along the minus strand of JAECUM010005362.1, from coordinate 62,857 downwards.
AAGTATTGCTTAAATCCAATGTTAAATGCATATATGATTACTGGAAAAAAGAGGGCATAAATCAAATAAGACAGCACACATTATATACATATATATATTTTGTTTCTTGCTTCGCTTCCACTTCTCCCTGTTGAGCTCTCACTTCTCCCTGTTCTGTCCAAAAGGAGAAGTCACTTCTCCCTAAAATTCAAGTCTAGCTTGACCCCTGTACATATATTTTTCTCGCACACGAAAAAAAAAATCTTTCTTAAAAGTACAAAAAAACCCCCCAAAAAGTTTGTTATCATTTTAGGGAAGAGATCGCATATGAATAATACAAGACGATCGTGGCGTCTCTACTGAAATGTTATATGCATTTTTCTCATACACAAAAAAATAGTGTTTTCTTCTTAAAAGTACAAAAAATAACGTGCAAAAATTTTTTCAGGAATCCTGCAGGGCTTCGCCAATGTTGCAAATTGCGATTTTTTTCCCCTTATTGGCGGCAAAATATGCCATCTGGCGATTTTTTTTTTATTGGCAACATTGATGGCGGTTTAAACTTGTATATACAACCATTGGTTTGGAGTGAAGAAATTCAGAGGCCCCATGAAAGAAAGCCGTAAAGTTGATATAAAATGCACTCAAATTTATCTATTGTTACATAAACAAATTCTTTGTCCATATTGACAAACCATCGTAACAGTGCATTGTTATATCATAATCCACTTATGTTGACATCTGGCATGAGTACTGTATGTTTTGAGATATCCGCATTTTTTTCTTCAAATTTACATTTCTGGTAGTGCCGATCAACCGGAAGGGGCATTATCTTATAATCTATCTTTCGTCGGATTTTCGGCCGCTCGCTAGTAATTAATATATTTACATAGACTGACATCTGTATGTGGATGGTAAGTAAAATTCCTCTTCTTTTCACTCAGAATTAAATCCTTCAGAACATTCACATTTTCTGTAGTAATCCCTGTCATCAGACCAGAACACCTGCGTCTCTATCGTCGATTGACTCTTTCTTTAAATTTCTGATGCATGCGTGGAAGGCAGCATCACTCCACTACAACAAATATACAAGAAAAACAAAAACAAAAAACAAAAAAAAGCTCTCACTTGTCTATTCAATAGGCAGGGAGGAACTGTAACTACAATTGACCATATGACGGCCAATTCATTTAAAAAAAAATGTACCCAGATAAAATAGTAGCTGAAATTTCAAAGAAAACATTACCTTTGAAGCACTGATTGTTATGAAAACGTACTAAGCAAATGGGAAAAAAAATCAGTCTCAATCATGCAATACAATTTTTTGATGTTGCCGCCACAATAAGAAACGGGCATTTGTTTGGTTCTCCAAAGCTGTCCTTTAGCGGTGACTTCAATAACGCATGCACCCTTCATCAAAGAAAGCCGACTACAATCTTCAATAAAAACAGAACCTTTCTTCAAAGGAAGTCAATACTGAACTTAAATAAAAGCAATGGAATCTGATGGATTGTTTCATTTTCCAACGTGATTGGAACATATTTACTGTGCTGTCAAAGTTTCCTTTTTACAGGCAAAAAGTTTATGTTTACGAACTCTACCGACGGCATTTATAATGGAAACTTTTACCGACTTCGGACGTAATGAAAAGTAAATGTGCTTCATCATTCGTTACGTGACTGTGCTGTATTTTTTTTTCAACTGAATTCAGACCTATATGACCTGTGACAAAATTATTGAATATTTTAAATCTGTGTGTGCATATTTTCGATGGAATTACTTGTATTGTGGATTCAACGTATGTTGCGTGATTCGCGGATGAGTACACGGTGTTGAAACTTTATTTATTCCTATGCATTAGACATGTATATATAAACAGTATACACATATATGTACCAATGCGTGGTTCTCTGAATAAAGTAAAATATATATGCCTTCTCTGTTTTCACTACAGGTGTATTTCTCATTTAATATGCATTGATTTAAGATGATAACTGTGCCAATGAAGCACGTATTTTTGCGCCCACATTTATTACCTACCCCTACCCCCACGCACATTTTTAGGGTACATGCATCATTTTCTTCTGCTAACTGACCTGTTTGCTTGTAACACAGTTCGGTCTATAACACGGTCGGGTTCTATGGCTCCCAACTACCGTGTTATATCGGGGTCATACTGTACCTTTAAATAATGTTTATTCACTTTATTTCATTCCTTGTCCATCAAAATTCCACTGAAGATTATTGTATAAATTCCTTGAGAAATGCTTCATGGCAAATTCATGAACAAGATATATTGATATTTTTAGATGCAATCACCAAGCAGGGTAATTTTATTTAATCCGGTTTCTGTCAACAACAAGGAAAGCGCCTGCTGTTGGGAAGAAGTTGTACTGCAGTTATAAACAGACATGACAATGTCATTTATAAAGCTTGGGAAATACGGGCAGGAGAAAGTACGGCACTTAAATCCAATAAATTGGAGATAATTAAGCAACTTCATATATTTGTTATATATGGTATGTTGTGTCATATATTTCAATTCATACATAAATTCCTATTTTCCCCATACAAACACCTTTCTGAATACCCATAAAAGACAGTAAAAATGTGGCTGGCAAGTCAGATTTATTGTAGTTAAATTTTGTATTATGCTAAATTATAATTTTGAAGAAATGTCATAAGTACAAGTTAAAAATAAAATGTACTTATAAAAAATTGTATGTTACTCCTCTATCCATTCACAGTTGAACATCCATAAACGAGATAAGCAAACTTCTTGTTCAAATGACTGTATCTTGATTCCCTCTGCACTAGTAATAGTTCAATCCAACATTAACTTCCTTGACCTAGTATGATGCTGAACTGCCATTGTAAAAAGTCCATAGCTATTGATAATTTGTGTCAAAATTTTTTTATGACAATATCGTCAAGATCACTAAAAAACCATCCTTGAATAAACTTTTTTAGAACTGTAAAACTTTTCTAAAACTGAAATTAATCTTTAAATTTATACCAGTAAATGCACTTACATGACCCGTGTGACTTTTACTATACATGTCTGTGGCATGATGCCCCTGTGGTAGAAATCACTGTAAACTTCCACACTGCAGATATTGTAGTGATATGACTAAAATTGTTAAAGCTATATTAAAATCTAAATCACACCATTCCCACTAAAAAAACAACATAACTAAACATCTGGCATTATGGTGTACCATATATAAACATAAATTACCATCATTTAATGAAGCAACGAAGGAATGAAAAACAGCATATGTACAAAAAACTAATTTAAAATAAATATGTTAATTAGTGAATAGTTTTTAATGCCTTAAGAGTTGACCCTAAGTATAAAGGTGAGATATAATGTGGGCTCAGTAGAAAAGATGAATTAATCTTGGTATAGATACAGGGCCTCCCTTGGAAATATTTTTCTTTGTGTCATGAAATTTGCCAAATTTAAAAATTTTGGAGCCACTTTTTAATCATAGGAGCCATTTTATGCCATGATGCAGGGACTTAAATATATGCATAATATTATATTGTCCCTATTTTTAATCTATATAAACATGACAATAAAACAGTTTTGACATGTTTTTATTACATTTCAAAGAATAAGAATAATTATTAATAAACATAAAATACCTTTATATACACGTGAAGTGCAATGTATAGCATATGAAAAGCAAGAATGAATAAGAATGTTTCTTTATAACTGCTAATACAAAATACTGCTTAGTCTTTATGAACAATGTCACTGACACTTCATCAATATCTGCCTCAGTTTCTTAAATGCCTTTCTGAAATGAACATTCTCAATACGGGGCCCATCAACAGAAATTCTCATTAAATTTTTCAGAGTAGATACACCCATAGAATTGAGTAAGTTTGTTTTGATGACAGATTCTGGCAGCTGAACCCCCCCAACCCCCAACCCGCCCCCGCAGTAGAAATAGGGGCAACAACTAACCTGGTAGCTGCCTTAGATGCAGCTGGATATAAATCTTTGTTTTTCAGAGCTAGATTAGCCGTATTCTTTGTGCGTGATACAGACTTGATTTATAAAGTAAATGTTTAATTTTTCATTGATATAAGCGACTTGGGCCCTTTACAGTCGACGACTGACATCCTTGTTGCAGCATCCTGTGTTTCTCATTCAAGTTCAGACCACAAAAACGTGTTATCTAAGTAAATAATCCCTAAAACACTAAGCAGTTCCAAGTGTGTTTGACACAGTTTGCAATAAACATAAATTAACAACACGTGCAAATGATGCTGAATCTTTTTGTCGACCTGTTCAACAATGGAATTCATCCTCCCGGTCTTTCCTTATTTCCTGCTAATCACATTTAATTGCTTCGCAAAACTGACTGACAGCATGCAGTTAGCTGCAATCATGTTCGAAGAACGCCTTATTCATCATCTCCCAACATGATCCACTGACTGCCGAAGATGGTATTAAGTGGCCCGATTCGCTTACATCAGTGAAATATTAAAAATTTACTTTATAAAAATATGTCACTAGCAACTTTTGCCAGTCAGTAAAAAATAGTGCCACTTTCAAGATTCTTTCAAATTTGGTGACAAATGCAAAGCCTAGTGGAGGCCCTGCAGATACATTACCTGTATGCACCTAGCTTGTGACAGCTGGTTGGAACTGTTGTCAAGGTGAATTCACACAAACTTAAGGTACTGATACTCTGATATCACAAGTCAATTTAGCTTGTTCGCCTATTGTTTTTTTTTTTTTTTTCTTTCTTGGTTTAGTTGGCATTAGTGTCATTTTCATCACAAGTCCATTTCCTGAAAATATGAAAACAGATTTTGCAGACCCATTTTTGAGTCCGCATACTGCACTATTTTAAAAAGCCCCAACTGATCTATAGTGCCCTTTGGAAATGACTTAGTTAAATAGCAGTTATTATTGTTATGACTCTAACTATGGCCTTAAACTAAATAACAGAAAAGAGTAAAACCAGCAAGTTTTGTAAAATTGAACACATGATTTATTTCCCATGAGTACAAAGTGAAACTGTAAAAGTTTTTACAGTATTGTGAATTAAATCCCAGATAGTCCTAAAAAGTCCTATTACAAGTCCAGATGTATAGAGTTCCATCTGAATTCCAATAGTGTTCCAAATAAATTACAGTATTGAATGTGCAGATGTGCCAGTAGCCTTGAATGTGCTAATGGTCTTGATGTATCACAATATATAATCTAAATTGTCCTTGAAGAATTCACAACAATTCCAAAATAAGGATTTAGTCCAAGAAATATGAACCCTTTAATCACTATGGACTGATTTTCCGGTCTAGAAAGTAAGTGTGTCAACCCGATAGGCATTACTGTTATGAGACTGTGTTCTTTCCTAGAGTGATAGAACCTGTGTACATAAATTTCAGGATACTTCTAACAACTTCTTTCTTGTAAAGTAGATATTATATTTGGATTATCTTGTGAGTTTAGCCTGAATACAGGTGGAAATATCGAAGAAAGAAGGCAGTTTTAAATGTGTTTTCCGAATGGTGAATTTTTATTCAGAGCGGTGGAGTTCAAAGCAGTATGAGAGTGAAGTGTCAGATTATGAATTAATGGAGTATTTTAACAGTTTTGACCTAATACAGTTGATTGAAAACGACAAAAGAAAGGCAGCAGAATGTGCTTGTGGATGACAGTGACAATGATAAAGAGGACTTTTGAAGGTTTTGAAGATTGCGCTCTCGTTTTTGTTTGGATGAAAGTCTTAGAACCAAAGGGATTTATTTCAGTTTCCCAGGAGAGTTTTACCCAACCTAGTGTTGGATGGCTCCAGAGAAGCGATAGAATACATTCAAATCTTTTATTCAGTAGAAGTTTGTGTAAACATTGTCCATCTAACAAGGTAAATAAATAATTGCTCATGTCTTTTACCTATTGTGTTACCTGTTTGCATTTGTAGTTGAACAGTTGCGACAGATACACAAATTTTAGAGAATCAGTCATATAGTTTGATTTTTAACCTTTATTTTGATAATCCAGCCAGATATCTTTAAAATTGGCAAAATCCACAAGTCATTTTGCTTTACAACTCCAAAGTTACTTAGTGTTGAAGGGTCTATGCCTACAAAATTGCTTAGTGGTGAAAGGTTTAATGAGCACTTTGTAATTCCAGTGAATAATATAAATAAGTAAATCCTCACAAATTGGAAACTGAACAGAACAATTCATTTCAGTCGTTAAGATGGGAATGAGTAATTTTGAAGTAAACATCATTAATATAAAAAACTACAACACAATAACAGAAGTAGGATGAAGGTCAACTTCCTTTCTAGAACATTCTTTTGTCAGCAAGATAAAGAATTTCCAAGTGAAAAACTAATGTCCTAAACTCAGATGCAAGTAAAAATGTTTATCTCCATTAATAATGATCTAAATACTTAATCTTTAATCACTGAGAAATATTAGCTACATATTATATTGTTTAGAATAAATGGTACTAGTGAGGTAGGCCCTTAACTCAATTACTGTACAAGGTTGATGACACGATATAGATATTCATGACATATATTCATGGAGAAAAACCAACAAATTAAATAGACACGTTTTTATTTATATAGCATATTGATGATTTGACAGTATTGTTCAGATTAGACAGAGAAAGCTTTAATTACTTTCCTGATTTAATTTAAACATCATTACAGCAAAAAGGGCATGATTTGTTTGCTAGTCAATTGCAGTTGGTTACATACGCACTCAATACAATATGGTTTCTTTGAAGAACATTAGAGTAGCCTTTGGAAGAGTAGTTTTTTCGCAAGATAATTGCAATGACAAGGATTAACTTTCAGTCGCATTGGCTTATGCCATGTTTATGCAAGTCTAGCCTTTAAATATTCTGCAGATTGACCCTGACTGACCAGAATATGAAAAGGGGGAATCATCCGAATGAAAACGAGGCACGTCACATCAATGTGTTACAAAGAAAATCAGCTTGTCCTTTGAGAATTTCATATGTATTTGACCAGGAAGCTTGTGCCCCTGAGAGCCCTGGTGTGGTGGTATGATTCCAGACTACTTGGCCCATAGCAAAGTTGATACACTAACATTCTCTTCCCCTAATGAAAACAGATTACCCATTACATATTCAACCCATTACATACTTGGCACGTTGGTTTGGTCCACAATTTATATAATGCTAATGTTTGTCAACAGTCGTTTCGTATTTTTAAAAATCTTTGATGGTTTCTTTATTTTCATTTCATCAGTGTATGATTTTTAGTATCAAGTTTAAGTCATTTAGTACATGTAGGTATTCAGTGCCAACTGTTTCATTATTGGGTGTATTTTTTTTTGGAACTTGATTACACCTACTTTTAAATGGTGATTAGTCACTTTATTTCAATCTTCAGATGTTATGTTTCTTGGAAGATATTACATTTACAAGACTAATTGATACTGGTGAAACTAGTTATTAATTAAATTTATGAAAAAGGACAACTGGTTTGAATTCAATTTGATCAAAAGCTAAATTTTAAGAAAGTTGTAAAATACTTTTGTCTACATATTTCCAAAAATTATCATTGACCAAAAGGTATTATAATTGTCATTATGAATGAAAATTGAGTATCAAAACGTTCTTGTAACTCACCTGTATTACAAATTCACTGTTGCCATAAGTCACAGGAATCACAAACAAATGCATACTGCTTTACAGTTACTCATCTGGAATATTTGACAAAGTGGTCAGTACATGCTGATGCAATGATACGATCATTTAATTTTGGATATGGGTAGCGGCATATATTTAGTAAAGATTGTTTATAATGCTTGAGAAGGGATTGGGAATTTAGAATGTTATAACTGAGAAACTTTAGTCCAAATTAGTTTCATATTTTTGTGCTTGTCAGTATCGATGACATTGTACATACATGTAATAAACAATTTATACTGGTATGATTACTGTCAGAAATCATGTACTTGTAATAAAATTTTCAAATAGCAACGTATAGTAAGACCTGTCCTAATGGTCAAATGAGTTAAGTGGTAACCTGTTCACAACAGCCATTCTAATTTCCTGTGGCAAATTTCCTATATAAATGTCATTTAATCGGTGGTCACTTGTCATTTGCAGTCGGCGGTCATTTTTTAGCCAAGCCATGGTATTACCCTGCCTTTGCGGTTGCTGGAGCATATCAGCAATAGGCACTAAAGTATGCAAATTAAACTTATTTTGTTTGATGAACAAGGCATGGTATATATAAAGTAAAGGTGTCAACATGTACCTGCCCGTTCATAATTACCCCAGTAATTAAATTAGCTATAGGGTACCCATTCAGTTCATGTGTAAAAAAAAAAAATGTTTCCAAGTTAGATCAAAGATTATATCTGGCAACGTCAGGCGTGAGCAAGACACAAAATAATCAGTACAGTTCGAGGCTTGTGTCATGTGACATTGATCCATCATAGACCTCTCTCTACTGATCATCGACATGTGCAACCATTTGACAATGTACTTGAACAGTTTTCTTATTTTCTGTTTATAGTAACTGTACATTACATGTTTCGAAGAAAACAGATGGGTTTCTTGAATTTGAAACCTTGTGTCACAGATTAATTACAGTTTGATACACACCTATGTAGCAGACCAGTCTGTATTAAAAAAAAAACCATGGCACCATATATTATCAAGTGATATGGGCTTTATCTATGTGTCTTGTGGATGTTTATGACTGAAAAATGTTAGAGGAGAGGGATTTTGTTAAGTTGAAGAACATCTTGCATCAGGAAAAGGACAGATCAATAGTGCTTTACAAATTTTGAAATAGGAATTCTACAGTAATATAAAATAGCATTCAGAATTTGTGGACTTGACTTTATGACCTTTGAGCAATAACTTAACATGCGATGTAGACTGCTTAAAGTGAATGTTGTGAATAAATAATTTATAATTTTGTTTTGTGTCTGTATTCTCATGCTAATCTACATGGATTTAGCTGATTTGTGACAAGAATTTTAAGTAATGGCAGATCCAGGTAAGTAGCAGAAATAAATGTACATTTTTTCATACGGTTTTCTGTAATTATGGCATGTAATATATATATATATATCACTCTTTTTATGCTCAGATTGCACCTTTTTTTTGCCACTTATATTAGTAATAATCATGCTTTCACCTCTTGGGGGTTGGTATGTGTGAACTTAAAACAAAGCAGTTTGGGTTTGTGTTTAATATAATTCCCCTTTGATCGGGTATCTAGGTAACCGATCATTAGGATCATCGGGTACAGGGTTGACTTTTCTAAAATTTTAACATCTCTAATATAAAGGTATATTACCTGAATGGATCTTATATGTTTCATTATCAATTGTACTTCGCAATCCAGTGAAACTCAGAGGAGTCAACATGTCGACTTCAAAAGCAACAGTTTTTAACCTTGCAGGAGGCATACTGTGTCAGTAATATCCCTTATGGGTTAGTACTCCCAGTCTCTTATGACCTTTCCTGCCCCATTTGTGTTATTTGGACATGTATGTTGTGCTGTAGGGTCAGAGACATGTGAAATTTGTCACCTTGGAAATCACCCCAGCTGTGTGCTGGTGGTGTAGGGTTTCAGCTTACCTGCAGGCCTAGCAAACTTAAATGATGTAACATCACATCTGCATGAAATCAACAGGAAAATTATTTAATTTCTGAGAAATTGTGTGTATTTTAATTTTTATGTCTTGAATCTGCTTGCAAGCAAGATGAAACTTAAGAGTTGATGAAATTTGACCTGGTACTCACCATTTGCATTGATAGTCACATGACTACTCAGCTCTCTCAACCTATATGTCAATGTAATCATGTGATATCAACAATAAACTTCTTTCCAACATTGTTAAACAAAACTTCAAAGATGCCAAATGAAAGTCACCTATTGTTTGTCAAAGAACAAAAGGACAAATAATTCACAACATATTTATTCTGAGAACAACAACCAGAAAATTCTCAGTCATTACAACTTGGAGAAAGATTCACCATTAATGGAGCACATATCTACAATGGTTTTGTTGTATCACGTGACTGCTGCACTGATATGTGTTTTGCCTGATGAATCTGACTTTGCAGTGGCGAATTCCAGCTTTTGATAGGCAATTGATTCTGACACCCCAACATAAATGTTCGATATCATAAATGAGTTGAGTAAGGTGAGAGGAAGCTCAGATTAACAATTTTGTTGCTACTAACAATAGCCCCAGGAAGTTTCTTTTCCAGCACTAATCATCAAAAGTCACAGACAAAAGCCGACTGTCTTTTTCTGATCTCAGTGAATTTGAGCAACATCTTAATCCATAAATTCTTTAAAGTGAACACGTTTTCATACCAAACAGTAGCAACACGTCAGTCTTGTATTTCACAATTACAGGTAAGCTGTCAGTTGGTAATTTGATTTAGGAGCAGTTTATACTGATAATGAGATAAAAGTATTTGCATTGTGTTTGTGTGAGAAAGAAAGAGTGTGTGCTTGTACTCAGTTGTAGAGAAGAGAGAGAAAGAGATAAAAGAGTGTTAACAGTTGTAGTTTTCTTGATTGTTGCTAAATAGCTAAACAAAATACATGCATCTTGGTAGCATACTACTACTGCTAATAATAATAATACATGTGAGATAATATGATACTGCTGCTAACAATGATGCCATTTAGTTCATAGTACATAAAATTTGTCTTGAACCAAGTTTGGTAGGTGTACCTGCCTTTAGAGGTCTCCTGACAACAAAGGCTGCATTTGCCTTTTCCCATGGGTGGCTGCTGTAGACAGGTTTGGACGTACATTTGTGTAAATGTTATCATGGGAAAAAATGATCAATCAGTGCATTTTATGAAAATATCAACATACATGTATATGTATCATCTGGTGAATAATAATAATCACTAGTGTGAAAAGGTCTTCATTAAATACCTTGATGATCAGTGAATTAATCCTTTATTTATTGGGACCGCTTCGGTGGCCTAGTGGTTAGAGCATCCGCCTCAGATGTGGGAGGTTGCGGGTTCGAACCCCAGCCGAGTTATACCAGAGACTTACAAAAATGGTAATAACAGCTGCCTCTCTAGGCACTCAGCATTAAGAGGTTAGTGTTAGGACTGGTTGGCCTGGTGTCAGGATAATGTGACTGGGGGACATCATGCTACATGTCTGCCTCATGATGCCCCAGTGCTAGACACCACTATAAACTGCCACAATGCAGACATCGTAGCAATATGACTGAAAAATTGTTAAAGCTATGTTAAAAATCCAAATCACACACAGACACACACTTTATTTAATGGATGGAATGAAATTGCCAATACTCATGTGGTTTCTATTATTCTGAAAATACTTGAGTGTTTCTGCTGAAATCATTTTTGATCTGTCTTTTTTATTTCACCTCCACTAAAGGATGGTTGATTTTTAATCAACTACTCAAAAACCATCATGGACCACATTTGATCCCTTATTATAACACCATAAAAATATTCTGCATTTGGCCTAAACTCTCCAGATTACAACAATAAGGTAATCAACAATTTGTGTGCACCTGTTGCAATGACTGCTGTAAAAGTTAGGGTACCCATTATACCAGCTCTGGCTGGTTTGTGTAATGCATAAATAGAAAGCATGAAAACAGTGTTTCTTTTGTTTTAGGACACATGCTTCACTTTGTATACATGTGATAACTCTTGATAGAAGTATTTTAAGTAGATGATCTTCATAAGGGTAAGGGGCATACATGGGGGTTACATATTAATTATATACTACTTTTTCAACAATATGAGGGGGGTACATATTAATTATATACTACTTTTTCAACAATATGAAAATAACATGCAGCAGTTCATCAGCGTGATCGGAGTTATATTTGTTTTCAACGATCCTGATAGGCACTTTACTTGAAATATAGGAGGGGCCAGATCAGAAATTAGAGTGGTTCTGGATGTCAGGCTGTCAGATTTTTTTAGCACTGACTACCATTGTTATCTGAATTTGGTGTCTCAGGTGATAATGGCATTATAACTGAACTAATTTTCTCGGTCAATGCACACAAATCAAATGCTGTAATCAATTAAACGTTAGAAAGGAATGTTATTACAAATCCTTTGGTACACATATTAGTTAGGAATTTTGCTATGGAATTTAAACTCAGATGTTATAAAAGAGGAAATGTATCCATGAATAGTATTTACTCCGTGTGTATGTGTGTGTGTTGATACGAAGATTGAAGGCCGATTAAATTTTTTAATTTTGTTACTTAATACACCCTTTTACAAAAGAAGGGCACTGCTCTCCAGATTTTTTGATTTTAGAAATTTTTTTTTGTCTAATTCTTAACAAACAACATATGCTGATTTAATAAATTTTCTTCGGGCAACCAGATATTTTTGAAGTCTGATTGTATGGTGGGCAAGCATGTTGTTTGAAAATTTCTCCACCTTTGGATTATAGAATATGTGGAAAAAATTCATTTTGATAAATCATATGTCATGGTTTTCTGATGACTGTTGGTTCCATCATAATAATGAGGATAACATCTATAATGCAGAATTGTCAGGTTTAAGGACCTTGATACTGTTATTGAATCATTGCAATATTCATGTTTAAGTAAATTAACTTAGGGGGGGAAAAATCTGGACAAAAAACCAAGGAGAAATTGCAACTTGCAAGCTAATTGATTAAACTTGAAAATAAGCAAAAGAGTTTAAAATAATATTGCAAAACTAAAATCAACAATACAGATAATCAGCATAAGAGATGAATATATCAACATGGTTTATGGGTGTCTTGTGGTGTGGGCAAAGTCCAGTGCAAGATATTGATAATTGTGCTTTATAATACCATATATGGGCTGAAACTGTCAATATTATTGTAAGTAAATTACAAATTTGTTACAGAAAGAATTAGAGAAAGTAGACTCAATTTGTATAGATTAATTATATGTCACAGCATGTGTGTTATGTTCATGTTATATCGGCATTAATCGTTTAGTCTATCTATAAAGGTAAAACTACTTCTTGGTGTCCATACCCCTCAATACTGCATAGTCTACAGAACTTGGTGATGATTTTTAACAGACCACTTTTTTATAGTCAAACTGTCATGTATGTACCTTCCTCGCTTCATTATTGTCATGTAATCACAAATACTGTTTGTGCTCAATTGGGCATGAAAGTTTCTCTTTGATGGAAATTGAATCTTGTGTCATGCACGTGCTTCAGATTATTTTGATTTTGATAGGCAGAAAAGCAACATTCTTATAGTCTTAGACCAGTCAGTATCAAATGGAAGAAGACACTAATTTTAATTGGATAAATGATCTCCAATGGTATATGAGAAAGCATATTGTATGAACTTTTGAAATTCTGAAAATGTATGTGGCAATTTTGGTACAATTAAACATCAAAACTCAGTGGGGGCCAATGGTTCCAGCCAAATGAAATTTACTAGTTTCATAAGTATTTTTCCCTAAATTATGAGTACATTATATTCATTGTCATAAAGTACTGCAATATTTTCTTTTCAGGAGTTGGAAAGTCCTGTCTTCTCCTTCAGTTCACAGACAAAAGGTTTCAACCAGTCCATGACCTAACTATAGGTAAAGTAGCCATAGTTACTCTAGTTCTGCATTTTGGTTAACTTTCTGTGTTTCTTGTCTCATTGAGACGCCATTCCAGTAGCAAGCCTGTTCAGGTGTCGAAGTCTTTTGTAACAGGTTTCAAACTTGTGTTTAGTCTGACCTTTCCCTGTCTGTCTTAGACATTTGGACAAAATCTTATGGCTAATTTTGTTATCAGTCCAATAAAAAAAAATGTGGCCAATTAAATTTTTGTTTCCATACTTTGGAGCCAAATTTTTTCATTTAATTGCCTTGGTGTGTTTAGAAATTTGTTGGTTTATCTGATCTTTGAGTAGATGGTTGATTCTGCTCCACAGTACCTGTGTCAACAGCATCTATAGTCTTTGTGATGAGAGATGCTTTGATGGATTTAGTTGACATTGCTAAGTGTATTGCTGATAGCTTGGTCTGCTGATTCACTGTTACAATAAAGTTTATTTGGGAATTGTTAGAATTAAAGCTAAAACAACAAATGTCAAACTGTGTAGCAAATAATGATAATGAATTTAATAATGGCACTAACATGGGGAAACCATTATAAGGCTGTCAAATTTGTTTGCCATAGTCTGGGAACTACAGCAAGATAACTCTTACTAATTAGTACAGCTGTAATGTTTACCAAAATTTATAAACATATATATGGTATTCAATAAATAAACATTTAATCAAAACAATTAAAAACTCAAACTTTCCCTGATCTGCACAATAGACTTACAGCTGGACTGCTAATTGTATGTAAAGCATTGACAATTGGCATTTGATTGCTTCATTTGCCATGTTGTACCTCATGTTAGAACAAGATTCCACTTTTGATGCATGTTTGTTGGTTATATCTGACAGTTTTGGTAAAACATCTTCAGGATCATTGTGATATCATTTCATACTGTATATTTATATCCATGATGTAAAAATTGATCATGGAACTGGACCTACTGCCTGTGCATAGGATGTTGTAAAAACTGCATTGTCTATGGCTTAAAAATAAAAAGAGCATTCTTTAACATAAAAGGTTACTCATCTAAGGTATTGTTAATGAATATGTTTTCAAAGGTAAATACTGGTAATGTTGTTTTGCAAATATTTCATCAGCAAGGACTGCCTGTTGTGTAATGTGTGGCGTAACTAATTCCCATCAGCTTTAGCTTTATCCTAGTGATGATATTTGATATGAAAATCATCAAAAACTTTAATTACAGAATTAACGTAATAGTCGTATTAATATTCGTCTTAAGATCATATGTGGAAGTATATAAATTTAGTTGGTACTGGTAGTTCCTGCATCACTGATTGCCACATTAATGCTTGTGTACACTGTTAAATCAAATTTGAAAATGGCTAATAGAGTACATTTGTTTGTGCAACAAAATTCACAGAATCTCATCTAGAAATATTGGCAATAAATTTAGTTGCGAGACATTAGTCTTGCAAAATTTACTGTAGCTGGAAGCATTCTCAGTAAACATGTATGTGAGGTAACTTCCAACAGAACTCATCTGTTCAGTTCAGCCTGTGCTTGCTGTTGAGTCTGAAACATTTACCTATGAGTCTGACAACTAGAGCATGAAAAGAAGATCACTGTCTCCTCTTAGTCACCAATAGCTTTCCTAAAACAAATTCTTCCAAAAAAAAAAGACAGAAACACTTGTATCAGATTCTAATTACAGTCAACCACAGTCTGGTTTATCAAACATCATTATGTGATGATTGCTTGAGTATAATACCACAAATTGGAGGATTTATTGCAGATTACTGTTATGTAGAGCTGGATTTGTAACATAAATGCATCAATAAATCGCAGTATTGATTCGTGGCAGGGATGGTCCTGGCTTTTAAAAAGTTGTCACCAAAAAAAATTGCCAATCTCAATATTTTGTCGCCAATTTTCAAAATATGTCGTCAGAACAAGTAGTGCATATTTTTCCAAGTCTATTAATGTAATAGGCAATGAAAACTGAAACAAATGGGATAGTTATTACTTTATTGACAACAAGCAATACAGGTATAATATTACAAAATAAATCATTACATGACTGTTTTGCACTATCAAAATGTTATAGAATGTCACATGATGATCCATCACGATTTTAGGGCTGTCCACTTGTTAAATGCAGTTTCAAAGTCTAATTCTTTGCACCTGTAGATGCTGATTCTCATTAAATTCTCTAGAGCTGAGATGCCGAGTTTATTTCTGATGTAGGTTTTTATGATGTTCATCATACTGAATCCACGTTCACAGACTACAGTGCTGACAGGTGACACCAGTAGTCTCTCAGCAGCCGCAGATGCGCAAGGATATGTTGCCCTGGATCTCACTGCCAACTGAATCAAGTCCTTAACACCTCTATACACCTTACCATTCCTGAGAACTTAGTAAGCCGCAAAGAAGGTGTTCCTCATGGCACTGATAATGGCATTTTTACTTTTACTAATAGCAGCGATCTTTGCTACTTCCATGATCTTTGCATCCTGCATCACCGTTAGTGCATAGGTATGACTGTTGTCACCTGAAAAAAAAAATGCATTATCAAATGTAAAATATCTACTTTCCTGACATCTACAGTGTCTCGCTCATTTTTTTCATAGAAACATCATGTATTAAGCAAATCTATATTATGTATATTATTTTCCATATAACAGTTCTGTAAGGAACTTTAGTTCATGACATTTTAATACTAAAACCCTATGATCGTACTTTGCAATGTAAGATAAGTGACGTATAATGCGACCGTCAATTTCATGCATTCAGTAATTAAATAGCCCCCCCCCTTTTTATGGCTAGCTTCACAAAGTACATCTCCGTCAACCAGGAGTTCAGAAATTTATTTTTGCCGCGCTTTACATGCTGTGCTTATAGTGAATTGCTTCCTAAATCTCAAAATGATCACTGAATGCTGTAGAATTTTTCTTGACAAGCAAACTAGGATCTCCATTCCCACCAGTAAAACTTACATGAGTCAGCACCTGGCATTAATGTACCATATATATAAGCATTAACTACCATCATTAAATTAAAAGGAGTGAAGAAACATGTCACAGAGCATATGTGCCCCCTCCCCCCAACCTATTCGGAAAAATTTTTTTATTGAGTCATCAGTGTTATATGCATATACTAGTTAACAATAAGGAAATAAGGTGGGATATAAAATGTGGGAAATAGTTATCACATGTATGGTAGCTTGAGACAACATTTGAACTGTTAACATAAATTCACACCCATTTTAGGCATTGTTAGTTATAACAAGAAAGGGCATGGTTTATTTGTCAATCAGTTGCTAATCCTTTCACTCACTGTAGAACAGGCAGTTTCTTTGAAGTATGCCGAAGAGGCTTAAGTCTAACCTTCAGCTATTGTATTGAATATGAAATGGGGGCACGTGGGGGTGGGGGGGAATAACGCACTCCACAGGGAGAAACGGCATGTCCTTTTTGAAAATTTCACGTGTATTGGACCCGAAAATTCGGAGAATATTTAGTGAAAACGATGCTTAAATATGCCGCAAAAAACTTCCCGATGGTAGGTCGCAATCTGTGTGTTTTCGGATTCAATCTCCTGACTTGGATTTTGAAAAGATTTATTTTTTTGCATGACATGCTAGAATAACTGTACGGTATTAACTAAATTTATTCAACAACTATTTGAATTCTTTGGAAATTAATTAATTCATTCTGTACATTTGAAACTTCAACACAAGTTAATTTAATTCTTTCACTCCTGTATTTTGAGAAATAAATTATTTTCAGTTATGCAAAACTTGTTTGTTTTGCTATTTTTTGTTGCGTAGTTTAAGTCCCTGGAGTTGTAACATGTGATTGATGGTAAAAGTGATAGATCAATAAGCAAGATTAACATATATTACTTACCCTGCCTGGATTCATGTTTGGGGACACACTCCTTCTTCAGAATATCACAGGCAGTTGTAAATTAATTGACGAATTGTGCCTTGATACATATATCACAGAACATCTGCTTTAACTTTGTATCATATCTCAGCCACGGACGCCCAAGTTTCCACCTGTCAAGAAATTTTCTGGAACTTTTGACCTGTTCATCATGATGTGGTGTTGCACTTGAAGCATTACTACCATCACTACATGTAGATGATGTTGGACTGCCTGGTATAACAGCAGGTTCATTGACTGTGTTGTCTGATGAATTGGCACTAAATCCAAATGCAGTTAATTTTGTTAACTTACTCTTAGGATGAGATGATGAACATGCAACGTCTAACTTATGTTTACCCATGGTAATGTTGCACTGTTGACAGTATATAATTCTGACTGAGATTTTTTCCATTTGCTTTGTATTTATACACAGCAATCGGTACTTCAAAGGTAATCAGTTTTCTCAGAAGTTTCAGCAAAACTATTTTATTGGTATATTTAAAAAAAATGACAATGATTAGCCATCGTTCAATTAATTGTAGCTGTTTGTGTTCGCGTCTTCAGAGGTCAGTCGATTGTAGGTATAGTCTGGTAGCATGATTGAGTGTATCACAGCATACAGTACTCGGGCCAGATGTCAGCATAAGCAGATTATGATGTAACAATGCACTGTAAAGATAGCTTTGTCAATATGAACAAAGGATTTGTTTATGTAACACAGATTCCAGTGCATTGTGTATCCAAGTTTGTGGCTTCCTTTTGTGGTCCCTTTGAATTTCTCCACTCCAAATCCATGATTGTATGAACAAATTAAACAGCGCAAAAGGCTGTTGGCAAAAAATTCACCAGATGGTATATTTGGTCGCCAATAAGGGAAAAAAAAATCGCAATTTGCGCCATTGGCGAAGCCCATGACGATCCCTGTCATGATGCAGACATGAACTGTCAATACAGGACAATAGTACAGTAAAACCTGTTATGAGAGGCTGCCCCTTCTGCCAACAAAAAGTGGTCTCTCAAGACAGGTGGTCTCTCATAGCAGGTTTGTACAAAAAGACCAGTTTTCAAGGTCCAGTTTCAGAACAATTTCAAGAAAAATAACCACAATCACTGTACATATATTCTATGCTTTATTAATAGTTCTTGCTAAAATATTGTATGCATTCATCTAAAAACAAAATTATATAGCAATAAAGATATACTTATATCATTAAACATGAAATCACGTTTACATTTGAAAATCATATATTTTAGCATATGAAATTGTTTCTGAATTACTCCTTTTCCTTTATAACAACCTAAATTTATTTTACCGACGTTTAAACCGCATTTTTGCGAGTGGTCTGCTCATTTTCACTTTCTGTTACATTAATTATTTTCTCCAGCCTTAAGATTTGTCTTTTTTTAGCTGGAGGTTCATCTATTGCTATTAAGGTTCTAGGTGATAAAATTATTAGTTGTAATATCGAACGTAAAGATGGTTTTGATTGGGTTGTGGGAAGATATCACAAATCTATACATTTGCATTGTATATCTAACAATTAATGAAATAAACAGAAACAATTATCTCATTCAGAAACAGAACCATTTACTGAGAGACAAAAGTCAACGGCTTCATTCAGAGATGACATACAGGGATTAACTCTATAAGCAAAGTGTGTAACCCGAATGCACCAACTTTAATAGGCGACATCTTTGTGATTGGGATGTAATCAATTAACATTGGGGGAAAAAACAACAAACATCACAAGTCTTGAACGCTATCAATCGAATCCCACAAACGATTCTCTCTTGCTGGTTTAATAAACAATGACCTTATTCACCTCCGGCAATACAGATTAAGACAAACGATATACGCGACCACTACGTCAACTTTGGCACTACAACAGCAATTCGTGATATGTACATTAGCCTGGTTTGCGGACTATAGCATTTATCACTGGTAGCAACAATCCTTTGTTTTAAATATTCTTTTTATGTTTGTTTTTTATTAGAACAGTCATTACTAATCAAGCGGTCGTTGTAACAATTGATTAAATATAGGTCATTGGTGTCTTTCTGTTCTCGCAATACGGTCATTCATATGGATGCCGGGTCATAACGCTGGGAAGCAGGCTAAGTGGGAATAATTAGTCTGGTTCCCTGCTTTGTATGCTCCTTGCGTTGCTTATCCCTATATGAATAGCGGAGAACACCGCAGGGAGCATACAAAGCAGGGAATCAGACTAGGAAATAATCTACATATACTTTAGTCTGGTTTATGACAGAAACTAT
Organism: Megalonaias nervosa; assembly: GCA_016617855.1. Classification (NCBI taxonomy): domain Eukaryota; kingdom Metazoa; phylum Mollusca; class Bivalvia; order Unionida; family Unionidae; genus Megalonaias; species Megalonaias nervosa. The sequence goes on along the minus strand of JAECUM010005362.1, from coordinate 43,106 downwards.
AAAACTATAAGCATAGCTAAAATATTCAGACATTAGTAGCCAGCCTTTTTTTATTTTTTTATTTAGAACGGTATGAGCAGCCGTTCTTACAAGGATTAAATAAAGGTCGGTTGAGTTTATCCTCGTTTTTGTGATGTGGTCGTTCATAGCAGTGTTGAAATGCGTATTGTGCCAAGACATAATGGTTGCTGGTCATGTTCAGCAGGTGGTCACTCATAACAGAGTGTTTATATAATAAAATCGATCCATGAATTATGATTGTGGTCGGAAATGACTGGTGGTCGCTCATAGCAGAGGTCGCTCATAACAAATTTTACTGTAATATGAAACAAACTACATGTAAATGATATGAATCATCCAAAAGTATATACTTCTTGTCTTTCAATCCCTAAATCTGAATAAAGAATGAAGTTAGGCCCTGTATAGCTAATTAATCCCATTAGTATTTTCTGCTTGGAGTAATTTTTTTTTTTACTGTATTTTACTGTTCACTCTAATTGTAATCTCTGCAGACCAGAAGTTAAGATAGCAGAACTGTTGAAGTAAGGAATATTATCTCATTTTTATAGCACTGTTTGCCAATTATTGTACTGTTATTTTCTTTTGTCCCACTAAGATGTTGTGTCCCACAGTTTTGGAGGGTGATGGACATAATGTCACCTGCCATTGGGTTCCTGTGTGCAACACTGAATATAGGTTACTATTCTAGTGATCATTTGGTAACCTGTCGTATAATGCATTGCATTTCCAGAGATGCTGCCAGGCTGTGGGGTTATGGGTTTCTCGCAGCAAATATAGTTAGCCATGCAGCTTAATAAACCAATGGGGGAAATTATTTGCAGTTTCTGCAGTTTGTCATTGCCAGTGTGTGTTGTATTTTTGTTTTCAAAAACAAATATTAAAAATAACAGTTTATTGAATCAAGGCTTGGTCATCCATTTTGCAGGTGATCACATTCAAGCTATACTATGGTAGATTTAGTGTTTGAATACAAGCATCTATATGAATGAAATCTGCTATGGTTTCTGCAGAAACTATCCTGTGGTTCTGATTTAATTGCCTTAATGAGGGGTATAACAAACTGAGCCATTGATCAGCCATAAGCCATAACAGAATTGTATAGAGCATAACAAGTTTTATGACTGTCAAAATGGAAGATAACCAATTTCTTTATGGTAAGATTGTCTGCTATGGTTGGTACTATAGAGCATGAGGAAAGCTATCCTGTTCTGAGGCGAACTGAAGACATCACGCAAACCAATGACATGGAAATAGTTGGCACCTTATACACAACATGTGGAACCGAAGACTCAGAGTAAAAGAAGAAAAGGAACCGAAATTTCAAGAAACATTGTTGATTACCTACAACTGGTTAGGGAATGAACCCAAAAGGAAGGATGTTGTGTGTTCTTTGTCTAGAATATTAGAAAGATATCCATTTAATGATGAAAATGATGGCATAGGTTAACCTATCTTATTCAAAGGCAGCAACCATAGTTGAATTGAGCCTTGCAACAAATGTGATCCTGCAACAGATATATCTTAGAAAAAACCTGATTGAATTGATGAAAATTATGTTTGAATATCATGAAAACCAGTTCCCTAATTTTTTTAAATTGGCCAAAATTGCAGTGGTTCTCTCATTACAGACAGCAGATTGTGAGAGGGGATTTAGTTCACAAAACAGAATTCACACTGCTGTTTACGTCAGAAACAGTGAATAAACTGATGACTCTTCCAATACAGGGAGGTCATATATGGACCATTTCTGGTTGTCAGAGGCATTGAAGAAGTGGAGTGATCAGATGTAGAGAAGAATATTTACCAGCTCAGCAAACTAAGTTCGGTGTGCAGATACTATATATTTGTAGTCAAAGATGTGATATAAAGATATAAAGTCATTAAATGCTGGTCTTAAATTAGGTATGCATATACCATATAATAATGTTGTCACCCATCAGATCCCATGTGGCAATGGCATTGATGTAGGTGTGGGGGACCTCTCCCTCTTGAGAAAATTCCTGGCAGCATCTCTGCATTTCATGTTAGGGTGAGTTATCATTGGATACAATATATTCCAAAATGAAGTTATCATTGGACACAATATATTGCAAAATGAAGTTTTTTACTTTCATAAAAATAAAAGCTGTAATTTAATCGGTGAATCTAGACATCAGTAGAACATGACCTCACATTGGTGTTTGGTAAATTTCAGTTATGTTGGAGTTCAATTTTAATCAGGTTGCTATTACTGCTGTGTATGTGCACAGCATGTTGAGTACATTATAGTTTATCTATGGTTACTTTATTTATGGTTGCATGATGTGAGTTGGCAGCTCTGTTCAGCTGGCCCATTTACATTGAAATAACCATGGTAAAATCAACAGTTAAATGGGTATTTCTGGGTCTGCTTGTCTGCAGGATAGGTAAGTGCATCTTATAAAATCTGTGAAAGAACCTGAAAAAAAAAGGTCTATAAATCTGTACCAAATGGCATTCACCTTGTCACATGGTCACAGTCTGTGAAAGAAAAATGGCTTTTCCTTTTGCTTGCTTATTGTGTAAGGTGATGTGATTTCTTATGGTGTCAGAAATATAGTTGTCTGGAATTTGTATTATATGTATTTTGGATTTGGCATTGCTTGTAGAAAAATGAGACAACTTCCATTTGTATTGAAAGTATGCATATTGAAGCCAAGTAAAGATAATAGGCATAGATTAATAAAGAGAATACTAAAGCAAAGAAAATAAAAAACCACTAGCATGAAATTTTAGTTTTTACATTTTTGATAAAATAGTTTTTATGAAAATATATTTTTTTGACAAATTTTTCAATTTATTTTACAACAGACTTACCAAAAAGTGATTCATAGTAATAATTTTTTATAGCAGTGTTTTTGAATGGAAACTAATTCTTCAAAACTTGAAGAATTTATATAGCACATATTTACTATTATGACATTAAAATTTAAATTAAAACCACATATGTAAGTATATATGTATGTTTATGTCCATCTGGTTTTTCTTTTAATATATGCCATGATATATACACCACTCCCTCGATAACTTGTGCCCTGATAACTTGTGAACCTGCTTATAACGCGGAGTCAGGCGTGGATCCCAATTTTTAAACCAGAAAATACCCCAAAAATTTTCCCTATTTGTTGAACTTTAAGAAAATCGCGATCGAAATTGGTAACGGAAACTTCTGATATATCGCTCGTTTTACTGTCGAAAATGGCAGATAGGACCTAGAAATTTAATCAACATTACAAAATATCGATTTTTAATAAAAAGTCATATCACTTGTTACATTTTCTTTTCAATCGAAATTCTTAGAAAACCGGAGTTAGCAATATTCAAGGACATTTCGATCAATTAAAATGTCACACCAAGTGGAGGCAGTACTTTAATAAATAAATACCAATTAAATAATTTTTTTATCAATTTAAATTTGTTTTCTAGTTCTGTCTTTTAGTTCCTTTTAAGTGTAATAATCATAAATGCATTGTATCCTCTTGTAATTAAACGTCAAATGTGTCAATCTACTGTACAACTATGTCCGTGAGCGTTTCGCTGAGAACCTAATTAAGTGCCCACCGTGTTTTGATATCGGACTAGCGGAAACATTTGTTGTATTGTTGCACTAAATAAAAAGCGGGCCTTCTTTTCTATTATCACGATAATTACGTCCTTTGAATCAATAAAACGTGGAATGAAAAAAAAAGTCAAAAGGCATACAAATCCTACATGCTTAAGAACCAGCGACGCCGATTGTATGTCGGGTAACTCATTTCATTTGATCAATCGAACATTGTGATACATTTTATTGTATACATATCTAATTAAAATACCTTAAATTAACCTCCTCAATCATAAATGTAAATGTGATTCAAGATAGCAAGGCAACCAAGCGAAATGAATGCTGCGTAAAATAAAGAGCTTTGTTTCACAGATATGGACCATTGTGGGAGAAATGAGTTTTCTGAGATTTCTTGAATTCGCACATAGAGATATCCTCAAACATGATACGAAGTTTCACTATTACTTTTGCACTGAAATCACGACATCAATATTTTACCAACTGAAAAATACAAAAATTGAGTTTTGACATAGACAGTTGTCTTACGAAATAATTGTTTCGTGTTTTTGATAAAAAGAGATCTTGTTTGGTATTGTATCAACAGTTAGTCTGGTTCCCTGCTTCCTAGACTCTTAGTTTCGTGAAATACTATTACACATATCTCCGGGAACCAGACTATAAAACAAACACAAAAAGCCGTGACGTAATACACAAATGTTTACCCGTACTGTGTTTGGTTGTTGAAACCAGGTGCAATCATGTTATCGATCTTTCAGATGTTGGACATTTTGCAAATAAATGTTATATATAGATAATAACGAACAACTTCATCAGAAAAAGCGCTTTGTTGACAATTTTTCTTGACTCGGTTATAAAATGAGGATTCAGCCATTAAGCAGCCCAGTTCCCCCCCAACCCCAACCCCACGGTTTTCTGGATGTCTAATGGGCTTTTTTGGAGGTCCCTTGGTAACTCGCGCCCTCGCTTATAGTGCAGTCTGTGTTTTTGGACCCCGATGTGCGCGAGTTATTGAGGGAGAGGTGTATTATTATAGCTTTGCAAGTTTGCAAAGAGATCCCTGATGTATAAACAAATGATTGATATAATAAGGATAGTTTGCATAATAATAATTCCACCAGATAGTGTGTATTTGAGTGTTTGAAGCCCGTAGTTTAGTAGCGGTAACATGTTGTAAAGTAAAACCAGATAGTATGCAGTTTAATAACAGTAATGCAATGTAATAATAAGATCAGATAGTATCATGTATGTGGAGCCTCTAACTTAATAGCAGAAATGCAATGTAATAACAAGACCAGATAGTATGTATATGTGTGAAGCCTTTAGTTTAGAAGGTAATGCATTGTAGTAACAAGACCAGATAATATGTATTTGTGCACATGAAGACTTTTAGTAGCAGTAATGCATTGTAATTATATGACCAGATAGTATGTACATGAGTGTGTGAAGCCTCTAATTTCCCACTCGTAAGCTGAAGGAATAAAACATGTACAAGATATTTTCAATAAGTAAACCTGATTTATTTTCAGGTGTGGAGTTTGGAGCTCGTATGATTTCTATAGATGGTAAACAAATCAAACTGCAGATATGGGATACTGTAAGTGTTATATTTTTGTACTCACTGCATTTGCTTGGTTTCAGCAAAATTTATATCCTTGACAATATTTTTTCACATTTATTATAGGATGTTTCTATACATTGTGGTGACCTGTGTGTAAATGTAAAGAAAAGTTATTTGGTTAGTTTCTATCGTAACAGTTAGAAAGTTAATACCTGTAAAAATTTATGTTGTTAATGAACATTGCAATGAAATGGGTTGCATTAAAGTGGTAGCTGCATTTATCCCCAGAGGTAAGCTATATTGAAAAAGCAATAATAGATAAACATATTTGTAACAAATAACTGGTTTGAAAATACTCTATTATGATTAGCATTCTGCATGCTACTTAAGCTGATAAATTAGCACCACACCCCATACTGATACTGACTAAAGGTTTAGGTGCTAATCGTACCTGTTCATTAAAAAATGCAAATATTTGCAGACACTTTCATCTGCACAGATCGGTGTACATTTACTGTTATTTCTTGCTGCTATTGAGTTACCTTTGGTTGAAGGGATCTTTCGGCTGTATGTACATAATATTCCAGATCAAATCCTTGTCTGATGACTTGTAAATCCACATGGAATAGTGCAACCCTATTTCCTGTGGCCATTTTGAATTTCACGCTAGATATGGCTGTTACCAAATACTGGTAAGTGTTTAAACTGTATGCATATGTGTTCTGGAAAGATTTGCATGCAGGAAAATTGCATATTTTAATGAACAGGTGACATGATACCCGCAAATCTTTATCAATATCAACACCAATTTGCTACTTGCTACTATGTGTAAAAGTTTTTGTCAACCACTACATTATGAAGATATATTGTTGTTTTTCAGGCTGGTCAGGAATCTTTTCGTTCAATCACAAGGTCTTATTACAGGGGAGCTGCTGGAGCACTGCTAGTTTATGATATTACAAGGTATGGGTTGATACACTTGAATTTCTGTTTACTTAGATGAACAACTGTAAGGTGTACAAAAGTGCATGATAATAATCAGGAGTTGTTGGGGATGATCTGTTCATTTCGTAAGACCAACTGTTTTAATAAATGGTCACTTGCTACATGCAGACAAAAATATTTCACAGCGAAACATAACAAAATCAGCTATGCGTGGGCATTTAAGAATCTACCTAGTACAGCTCTTAACCTTTATAATGTGGTAGCCCCAGTCCAAAACTGCCGGCTGCATTATGTACCAAACTGCATTGTACAGAGTACTGAAATATATATACAGAATTGTGATATATTGAGAATAGTATAGTATATGGAACTGTGGTATAGTGGGCACTATTAGTTTTAGTTAAAATGGTGTTTTGAAAAGTAAGTGAAGATATAAAACTAAGTTTCACCTTCTTTTCTGTCAACCCTTATTGTTATACAGTGGTATGATTTTGCTCATGAGGTCCATAGTAGTACTGTATTACAGCTGAAATTGCATTATAAGAAGGCATATTATAACAGGGGAGAGCTGTACTGAGAAATGGTGTACATGCTAAAAAAGTTTCTTCATGAAGAATGAATGAATGAGTGGCATTTAATAGCAAATCAGCACATGAATTATTACTTCATGCGGAGGTAATATAGTAAAGTACCTTGCACAGAAACATGCCATGGGAGCTGATCTGGGCATTTTAAAACCTTGTTATTGCTACTCCTGAAATGGATAGTCGTATCAACATGTGATTTTCACTTAAAGACTTCTTACGATACTTGGTTGGTATAAGTGAAAATGGGGCTGATCTTTGCCCAGTATATTCACCTCAGTATCCATCTTGAAAATCATGGGGTTTTTTTTCTCCTTCTGAATGGAAATTCATGGGTTTTCACCAAAAGAATTCTTATGATGTCTAGTTGGTCCTAAATGAAAATCGTACCAATCTGTCTTCCAGTATAGCTACCACAGTGGTCATGTTGAAAATACTATCATTACTTCTGAATGGATGGTTATATCAAGATGGGTTTTGCACTAAAAGGCTTCTTATGATATCTGTTATGGCCACCATAGTGGCCATCTTGAATATCTTCTTATTGCAAATCCATTTGAATAAAAATAATTTTGCCATGGGGTTTTCATCAGAAAACTTACAATGTATAGTTAATTCAAAATTGAAGATGGTGGTGGTTTTTTTCACTACTCGTCCTGAATGAACGGTTGTATCAACATGGAGTTTTTACTAAACAACTTGTGATGTCTAGTTTGTCCATATGGTGCCATACAGTGACAATCTTGAAAGACTTCTTATGCATCTGGTTGGTTGTAAACGACAATGGCGTTGATCCAACATCTAATATGACAGCAACAATTGGCCATTTATTTCTAGATGGTTGGTCATATTGATATAATGCTTTCACCAAAAGACTTCATATGATGCCTACTCTGTACTAAATAGAAATGGTGACAGTCTAAATTGAATATGGCCACTATGGCCTCTATCTTGAAAATCTTGTTATCTTTACTCCTTCAAAATGGGGTTTCCACCAGAAGAATTCTTATGATGCCATATTGGTCCTAAATGAAAATGGTGCCAAACTGACATCCAGTGTGACCACATGAGCTAATTTGAAAGTCTGTTATCGTTGAAGAATATCAAAGTTGGTTTCAGCACTCAAAAGTTGAAAGGAAGAAGTGGTCATACCTTGAATTCCTTGAAATTCTTTTCAGCCAGTAGAGTATCAGACCCTTTCAGGGACTCTTGTTTATAATTACTGACAAGGGACTGAAGATAAATTTAATCCCCAAATCCAATCTGATAGCCAAAATTCTGTGATTCTGCCAGCAAATATGGTGAGAGCCATTTGCATTTTTAGGGAATTTCTAATGTGCTCTTATCTCTAATTGCCTGATCAAGATTCATTTAATACACTAACACATGTGGTGCGGTGAAGTGAGGTAGGTTTCCAGATGCTCCTGACATGTCTTTAATTTGGGTGGATACATGTGTAGCACTTAATTCGTGTGCAGCAAATATGAAAACCAAATGTACTTTTTGTACCAAAACAAAATTAATGATGAAATTAAGAATAGTATTTGCATTGGTAATTTTCACAGTTTTTGATTTGGTCAGGTTAAAGTTGTTTGATATGCCTCAGATAGTGGAGCAGGGATCTGTTGTAATAACAGCTGAGTTATTGTGCATTGGGTCTTTAAAGTATTAGGTTTTGTAACATCCAAGAAATCCACAATTTGATGTTCCATGTTCCACAAATAACTGAAGGCATTTAGTTGCGTGAAAGAACAGAATGTCACTGACACACTGACTTAATTTACTTTCAGGAGAGACACATTCAACCATCTGACCACTTGGCTTGAGGATGCAAGACAGCACTCCAATTCTAACATGGTCATCATGTTGATTGGTAACAAAAGGTAATGTCTGAAAACAGATGGAAATTCAAAGTTAAAATAAATTGATAACTGCAGTTTAACAAGGGGGTTAAGTTTAAAACTTGGGAAGTCCTGTGAGTCAGTTTATTGGTCTAGGCAGCACATTAACAGTTCACTTTCTTTGCACCTCTGCTCTTCCAGGTTTGATCCCTGTTTCCAGGTCTGACCTCAGTAAGGCTAGCGTTAAGTACTAGGCTAACAGTCCTGCTGTATAGGTTGTTAGTGAGCATATATGTATACCTCCCACAAAAGAAATGGGATAAACTTGTTTGAAAAGTAATTTATTTAATTTTCTGTTTTCTTATTGTTTCTGCCTAATTTAGATTTGTGTATAACTTGATCAAATATTGACAAGAATTGAGCATTCGTGAGTTGCTGTAACACTACCTCTCCCTTTTGACTCGATTATTGTTTGTTTATGCATTATTACATTGGACATTTTATATCAGTGCACCAGTAAATACATTTTTATTTTGCCTTGAAATTGTAAATACCTAACTCATTAAAATATGATCCCAGTATGAGAACACAACGAACAACAAAACGGTTTGATTAAATGCTCGCAATTAGGCTACTGAACATATTTACATAATGGCGCTGAATGAAGTACATCCCATGGAGTCGAATCATGGGCACCACTGCATTAATCTTTAATGATATCTCCAAAATACAGTAATGAAGTTTCAGAAATAATGCTTCAAAAATTATGCTAATGCCATAAAAGCTGAATTATAGTTTGCTTTGATGTAAGCGACCTTATACCTAACCTGTCAACTCTCACGCCAGGAGGAAAAAAATCCCCTCCCGATTCTTAGGGTCGTTCCATGCCAACCTCCATATTTCATAACATCTCCCGATTTTTGCAGAGAACTCCTGATTATTACATTATGTCTTCAACGTTCATTTATCCTTAAAAAGAAAAGTCCTACATAAATAGATGTATCATATGCAATCTATGGAAGCCATTATCTGTTGTATCACCTGTGCATATTGTTGTGACGAAATAATTATTTTAAATTACTAGAAAGAATTCGCTTCTTCAATAAATAGAATGTTAAGTTTCAACATTATTCACTTAAATTTATGATTTTTTTTACCTCTACAAGAATAAAAAAATCATAAAATAAACCAGAACAAAAAATAAACCACAACAATAAAATTGTTGACAGATATTTCAATCCCAAGAATGATCACTATGAATGCTGTAACTCCATTCTCACCAAAGAAACTTACACGCATAAACACCTGACATTTTTGTACCGTATATATGAACATTAATTATCATCGTTAAATTAAATGAAGGAATGAAAATACATAACACGCAGCATATGTGTCCTCAAAAAACTAACTCAGAATACATATGTTTTATAGTAAATAATACTAAATGCCTTACGAGTTGACAATAAGGAAACAAGGTCGGATATGCAATGAGGGGAAAATAGTTGCCACATGTACGGTACCATGAGGCTGCCTATTTAGGTACCTTTAATTCATTATTTGCCAATCAGTTGCTGGTGCTTGCATAACACACAGTAGTGTAGAACATGGTTTCTTTGAATTGTGACAGAGGGCCAGTTTTCACAAAATATTTGCATCGATAAGCAGGATTAACTTTTAATTAGTTGCACTGGGTTTCTTGCTTGTTTATTTAAGTCTAACCTTTAGCTATTGTGCAGTTTGGCCACAGCTGACCAGAATATGAAAATAGGGCATGTCCTGGGGGAAAATAAGGGGTGTCACAGGGAAAATTGGCACGTCGTTGCTAAATTCACACATATTGGACCTGGAAATCTGTCAATATTTAGTGAAACCAAGGCTTTAAAAAATAACATGAAAACCTCCCGATTTTGGTCCCAATCTCCTTGTTGTTTTATTCAGTCTCCCTATTTGGATTTTGAAATATTTACAGGTATGTCTTACACTCCATTTTACAAAACTACAGTAATCATGCTAATATGGAATGAAAGGCAATTACACATCAATGTTCTAGTATAGTTGCTGGTCAAAATTCCCTCTTAACACAAGCCATTTTCTGGATTTTAATGATTAACTGGCCTGTATTGTTGTCAGAAGACGAAAGACAAATCAGACCAACTATCAACAAAGGAGATGCCGAAACATCAAGCTTTCCATTGTGTAAAGTTATGATGTTCAGCCAAAACACAAAACTAAAGTAGATTGATGATGATCATAGTTGATTATAATGAGAATTTTAGCCTTTATTATTACAACTCTTCGTGACCATGTAAGTTATGCTGGTTATGTGCCTTGTACAATTAAATGTGCATACCTTTTCATAAATATTACCTCAGTTTGTAGGATTGCTTATATCATTGAAAATGAGTAAGTCGTGAGCACGTGATTCAGCATAAATGAAACAGATATTAAGGACTAGCTGAAATGTTACCTGGAAGAATGCAATTTGGTCGAAATAATGAATAAAGCAAAATCCGCATCTAATATGTTTGGGAATAAATAAGGATTTAAGTGATGCTATGCACGTTTTGCACTGTGTAAGTACTGTACATTATTGTTCATCTTGGTCTTCCGGGTAAACTCAACTGGCCTGCGAATTATGAAGTCTGTATTTACCTTCATTTAATTTCATGTTGGACAAATCAGAAAATATGCACATGCAAAATAACAAAATCAATCATAGTACTTTATAGCAGTTAAATAAGTTTCGGGACACCGAAAATGTTTTTTTTTTTTTACATACATATGTTTTAGGACATGGAAAAAATTAATTTTTTGTGTTCCAAGATTTACAGCCATTACAGTAGTCAACAAAAAGACTTAAAATCTGTCAAGTTTAGACATTGGCCCGTGGATAAGCCGACCCCCCTCTCTTCCAGGGCTTTATTTTTTCCTAAATTATTTGGCTTATATGCGAGTATATATGGTACTTTGATTTTCTCCACAAGGTATGTTCTGCTTTGGTGCTTTAAGTTGTTGATATGGATTAGAATCAGTACGATGCCTGATCAAAAGTTATTTAGTCAGGACTGTCTCCCAATGCCAAAACAAAATCCAAGTAACTGAAATATCACACAAATTCAGTGATGGATAGAAACAGGAATTTAAGAGGTTGCAATCAAGTTCAAAGGGACATGAATGCATATTCTGGTCTTCTGTGAAACTGATTTTAAATTCTGTTGTAGTGGCAAGAATGACATCACACACATCATGAAGAGACTCCATCTCATAAAAGCATATTAACCACAAAAACAAATATGCCATCACTGAAATCAGTGTTCGCTGACTCTGCATTGAATGTGGATCAAGTTAAACATGTTGAGACAATATTTGCCAGCTTTATAGCTGAACATAATCTCCTGTTTCTGCTACAAGATGATTTTTCAGATCTAGTCAAAATGATGTTCCTGGACTCGGAAATTGCGCATGCAAATAGACAAAAACTACTCTTTTAATGAATTTTTTATTTGTTCATAAGAAATCATAATCTTCTTTGTAGTATAATGATAATAATAATAATAATAATAATAATAATAATAAAAATAGCATGAATAATACAGATAATAATATGAATAATTTATTATATAAAATTAATGTTGTGAGCCCCCACCTGCAGAAAGTCAAATATGTGTTTGGTACTACTATGAATGACTGCATCATTTTTTAATTTGCATTCTTTCTTTCTTTGCTGTGGGTTATATAAAATTTTATCCTGTAGCTGACCTTGTCCAAAATCAAGTTCATTGTATACCTGACCATAATCTTTGATTTTTTTTTTTTTTTTTAATTATTCTGTGAACAACTAATACATGGCTAATATTTTCTCTCTGAGGATGAATTTAATATTAGGATCATTATCAATAGAAGTAAACATATTTATCATGCCCTGAGTCAAGGACATTGCATTTACCACATTCTATATTATAATTTTAGTAACAGATTTTATCATGTAAACATTTGGAATGGTTTAGAATGAAATTTTCCATTAAGTAATAGGTTTTCTTAGAAAATTCTAATTGTGTCCTAGGCCAAGTAGAGGGCTGTATAATCTTGTTTATCTAGAAATTATTCATTCATGCTGTAAGATCTTGAAGCAGAATCATTGTTGCGTTCTGCGTTTGATTTGGGTTGAAATTATTTAATTCAAATTATTCTTCTCTGGAAACGCTAAGTGCTCTATGAATATTCTTGGAAAAAGACATTAACTGGGAATTATAGTGAATTCAGACAAGGAAACCTTGGATTATATTACTTTGATTCAACAAAAGACTGTTGGCACATGTCCGTTTTACAGGAAACTACAGGCACATCAACACCATCAGCATTGGAAATTATTTGGAATACTACTAAAGTTTATTCTGAACTTTAATCATTAGAACGTGTTAGTAATTCTAGAATTATTTGGGATTTAATTTGCAATATTGTAAGTTCTTTTTTCCTTTTAACTTTGTATTCTGGGGAACTTAATCATTTGTTGAATTTTACAAAGCTTGTTGGTTTTTGCTCTTTTCTGTTACCTTATGATCATAGAGTTGTAACAATAGGTGCACCATGCAGAATGGAAGAATGCTGTTTAACATTTAAAATGGAGCAAAATCAAAGTTTTTAACAGCAAGCTGGATTGAAAAGGGGGTGTGCATGTTATTTTTACATCAAAATACAGTAGTAATGAGGTGATCTTACTTTGATCTTGAGCTATATTTCTGATCAAGTTTGATAAGATAAATGTAAACCTATGTCATCAAGAATTTCATTGGGTTTGATAATGACAATACACTTGTATTAATGAAATAATTTTCCATCATACTCTGGCGGCCAAATTTGGGATCTGATTTTGAGCACACTTGGTATCTATTTTTATATCAAAGCTTGGTTGAGTGAGATATACGCTTTGTAATGAATTGATTCTGCATCAGTTTGAGCTTGTTACTACTCTGAAAGTCATATTTCTGATCAGAGTTTGATCAAAATTGGAATATAGTCTTGTATCATTAAGGTCTTGAGCAGTTTCAGGTGGAATTGATTCATATTAATGATGTGATCATGCATCTGATAGGCTGCACCATTACCATTCTTGAAGTTGTATTTTGAATCTGATGGGTTTATTATCATCAGCATTGTGGATGATTTTGATTACATGCAAAAGACTGAGCATATTTGTTATGCCTTTATAATTAACAAGAATTCTTATTAGAATATAGTAAAATAGGATCAGCGTGATAGTGTTTTGGAGATGGTTGCATAGGATGTGTTCTTACAGTACTAAATAAACCTGTTTAGTGATATGGTCGACTGAAAAGTGATGTAAGCCATGTGAGTGATATCAGGACCTCTTGTTTCATATTTTATCTGTTGTGATCAGAAGCTAATCATTATCCATTTCTTGTTTGCTGCTGCCCACATGCTTAAGAATTCCATGTGCTCAGCAATTATGGTCTGCCAGCCATTTGTTTGCATTGCAAATGTACGATTCCAAAAACAAAAATAACTATGACTACTTTTTGTGATAGACTGGTTCCCTGTCAGAGTAACATAACAAAAACTACTAAAACAACACTGGATGAGGTCAAATGGACATGCAATGATGTATCTAAAGGACACGCTCACTTTAAAGAAAACCACCCATTTGCAAGTTGAGTTGTCCCCAGATATTGATACATGGATTGATACAGTGGATGAATTGATGGGTTACTAAATACATGGACAGAGATACATGATTTTTAAAAAATCTTTTCAGTGATCTTGAGGCTAGAAGAGATGTGAAGAAGGAAGAAGGGGAAGCTTTTGCCAGAGAGCATGGCTTAATCTTTATGGAAACCTCAGCAAAGACAGCTGCTAATGTTGAAGAGGTAGAAAGAAATGAACAACTCCTATTTATTAATGATACATTTCTCTGGTGGGTAGAATCTTGTTCCTTTGAGCATGGTTGGCTTGAATACCACCAATTGCTTAAACTAGCATTTCAGACCTTGTATTTTCTCTGTAACTACATTTAATCTTGTGTACTCAAAGTACCATGCTCATAAATTGATTCTCTATGTCACTTGGGTGCTGGAGCTGTTGGAATCCGACTGTATTTCCAAGAATTGATGAAATAGATACAAAGCTTTCTTATGTTTAAAGTGGCATTCCCTTACAGTAAAATGGGATATTTAGATCATGACTCGACTTGATTCCATCTCTCTTCTAATGTAGAATAAGGTAAAGTATTTTGCAAAACATTATGAAGAAGTGAAGAAGAAGAAAAAAGTTGGAATCTGAAGGGACACATTTTTATTAGCAGATTGGTTAGCATTAGAAATAAGCCAGGGTGTTTTCCAAATTTTCCTTCACTGGGATGTATTATGATGTAAACAAAGTGATGAAATTGTCAGCTTTGAGTTTGCTGCTGTAGACAGCTGATCCATAATTCAACCAAGGGTCAGTTTAATAAAGTGCAAAGTACATGCTCTCACCATCCTTTGTCACTGTCAGATGATTGTTATGGTTATCATGCCAGACAGAAAATAATTGCCCCGAGGTGCCCAAGTAGTCTAAGGCGCTCACCTGTATAGATCACTGAAATCTTATTTCTGTCCTCATGGGGTTGAGTCTTGGGCTCAGGCAGTGTGGGTATGTAAGACAACTTGCCACTAGATTCACATGGGTCAGTGGTTCTTTACAGAGTTTTCCCCAGTTCTTCCTCTGCCAAATATACTGGCCACCATGTATAGCCTATCATGTGCTGAAAGTGGCATTAATTCTGTGGGGGATTGTTATGGTTGGGGTGGGGTGCTCCCAATGTTTGATTTAGACTGTTACAGAAGTCCCACCCAGGCTCTATTTCGTTGGAAGTTAAATTTAGTGAAATTTAGTATGTAAAGCTCCAAGCCTCCAGTCAGCACTGCCAATGGTTAGATGGTTAAATATACAAAAATGGTTGAAATTCAATGAATGACAGATTAATAACAATTCAGTAATCAAATGACTCAAATTCCCAATTACACTCCTTCTGCTTAACCTTTTAATAAGCATATTACATCACTTGATTAGCAGTGTGAGATTGATTTCCACCTCTCCTTGTATTTCTACTCATCTGTTGTATCCTTTCTCTTTCCCAATTCCTTCTCTTCCTCCTCGACTTTTCTCCAGATTCCTTCTCCTCCTCCTTGACTTTCTCTAGACTCCTTCTCCTCCTTGACTTTCTCTAGACTACTCCTTCTCCTCCACTTTCTCTACCACGACTACTCTTCTGTCGACTTTGACTGTCTCGGCTAGTCTCAGTTCCATCTCCAACTCTTGAAGATTTGGGACCCAATGGAACCCGAAGTTCTGTGTCCCCTAAAAAGCTTCCTGTGAAAACACAAGGACAGTACAATCTTTTCTTTAGCCCTCTCATCTCGCACTACACAGCCTATCATCAGATAATGGCTATTAAATTTCTTCAGTCATGCATTCATTCACATTGAGATACCCATATGTTCTTGCATGGGGGAAAAAAACATCATATTACAGCACGTTATCAATTACTTATACATACATCAGTAAATTCCGTCACATCAGTACATATTCCTAATCCCGTATACTAAACAATATCACAATAATTAGACGCAATTCTTTACCTTACAACTTGTACAAAGTACACAAATATTCAAATATCCATGCTCTGATATATGCATATGTCCATAGTGACTAATCTTACATACTTCAACCATTCCAAATTCACAATTCAAGCATGTGTAAATTCTAACATAATGCATTAATAAATGCACTAGTTTACTACGAAGTAACCTAATAGCGAATTAAAAAATTAATTCTTACCACAAGCTAACAATCTACATAATTCCACCTTGCATCTAATAATTCTCTATGTAGGCTCAAGCCCATTTCTCAAATAATACGCCTGTAAACGAAACTCTACAAAGGTAATTCAACATACTAACGATCCTAGTAATTATGTATACATACTACAGATAATTACAATTATGATGCTGTAATATTCTGCAAAAACCGAGCAAATAACTTCCTGACTTTTCAAAGCTTTTTCTTTCCTTAGAATCTGCCTCTAAGTTTTGCTGCCAAATTACGAGTGGCTTCTTCTCAGAGTAAACCCTACTGACTCAATCCTTTCAGGCGCATACTAAATTTCTCTTACGAGTTCTGAAAGTTATCATTCGGATCGGAATTGTAATCACACCCTCTATCTCAATTCCGATTGGATATTGCTGTGAACTGGTCCAATCAAACTTAGTGGACCATGTCCCTCTTGATGTCTGTCATTGTAGGGACAGATGAGAACACGCCCTGCTCAGCCCACGGGATTCTTTGATCTTTGGATTAAGTTTTAACACATAGGGGTGATAACTACAAGCCTTTGTTTAGATGGTGCGATCTATCGCCTTTTGCCGATTCAAGTTTCTGGTCTCTGGCTGGTCATGTAACCTTGTTTAAGAGATTAACACTAGCCCACGGCAATCTTTAGATATCAAACACATGGCTGCGATAATATTCCCAGGACAGGTAGGTTATAGCTTATACATGACTTTATAGCTGGGGCTTAGCAAACATGACAAATTCCATAACAGCAACAAGAGCAAGAACATGAATATAAAATGTTTGAAGTCTGTGCACAGAACAGAAGTTCACCTAGTTGTCAAAGTATCAGGTCACCAGGTGTAATTGTACTATTTTTAGTCCAGTTTTCAGAAAACAAAGCAGACCAATTGAACAGACTGGATGAATATCAGTGTTATGCAAAAAACAAAATATCGAGTTAAAATTAGTTTTAAAAGGGACAAACATTTGACAAAATGTAATTTGATGATGTTATATTTGTCAGGTAGTTCTGTTTTAAGAAGGATTACAAATAATATTAGGCCTTTAAATGGAAACTTGATTCAGAATATATTTGTATGTTGATAATTCTTGATTGTTAAATATTATGCATGGTTCTTATTTAGTTTCAGAAATCTACAAGCTGAAGTCTTTCTCTACTGTATCATCAACATTTTCTATTTCAGGCATTCATCAACACAGCGAAAGAAATATACCAGAAAATCCAAGATGGAGTATTTGATATAAATAATGAGGTATATTTTGTTATATATTAGTTTATCACTGCATCATTGTATTAACAATTGTTACAACAAATTTTAAAGTACACTACAACTGTTTAGAGCCCTCAGCCTTTTTATGAATGTTCTACCTGACCATTCATCCTCAATCCAACCATCACATATTTTTGTTTTCAAGCTTTGAAGCCATTTGAAATTAAAGGGTGGAGCTAGGTATACTTGCACATGGCATGTTATGTGCCACATTGCGGTCTTATCTGCAGCATCTTGGTTACGGATTAATATTTTTAAGTTTTCCATCACACTTTTCAATCTATAGCTTTCAAACCTTTTGAGGTTAAGGGATGATACTTGGTATACTTGTACATCATCACTCAGAGGTGTCTCATGAACCATATTGGGGGTTGTGTCTTCAGGTCAAGGTCACAGCTTAATATTTTTAAATTTTCTGTCACACTTCTCCTGTCTATTCTTATCTTTTGAGCCCTTTGAGACTAAAGGATGAAACTTATTTTTGTTATTTAACATCATTAGAAGGTGTGTGGTCTACCACATTAGGGGTCTTGTCTTCAATATAAATTTCATGACGCAATATTTTAGTTGTTTGTAACACTTTCTCTTCCATTTTATAACGTCAAACTATACAAGATTTAAGGGATGAAACTTGGTATAGTTGAAGGTATATCAGATATGGAATCCCATTTTCAAGGTCAGGGTCATGGATTATCATGTTGAGGTCTGTTCCATAACTTCAAAGTCACTTGAGATTAAAGGATGAAATTTGGTTTCAATATACATCATTGTTTGGTGTGTTGCATGCCAGATATGGAGTTCTATCTTCAGGGTCATGATCATGGTTCACTATTTAAGTCTTCCATGTTTGTTTCTTTTCAGCTTCGTAACTCCATAGCAATTTGAGGTTTAGGAATGAAACTTAATGATCTTATTCATTATCATTCAAAGATGCATTTCCTTTACTTATTGGGATCCTGTATTAAACGTCAAAAATACTGCTTAGTATATGAAGTTTTCCATCTGATGATTCTTTCCAGCCTAAAACTTTGAAGGCTTTCTGAGAATCAGGAATAAAACTTTGCATGCTGATATATCGTCAATAGAAAGATCAAGGTCACAGTTTAACATTTCAGGTTTTCTGTTACTATTCAGTATGCTGTGTATCATTCTGTTTGAGATTTAGGGATGAAACTTGGTATATTTATATATCATTTCTAGCAAGTGTGCTGCTTACAACATTGGAATCTAGCCTTCCAGGTCACGGTCATGGGTTATTATTTAAAGTTTCTCATCACACTTTCTTTAACCTCCATAACTTAGTAGCACTTTGAGGTTAAGGGATTCAGCTTGGTATGCTTACTCATCATCAGTTGCAGGTTTGTTGTTAACCATGATGGGGGCTTATGTCTCCAAGATCAATGTCACTGTTGAGTAGTTTTCATTTTCTGTCAGATTTTCTTTCCACACTATAATTTTAGAGCTATTGAGATTTCAGTCTTTCCCTCTTATATGGCCACTCCTGCTGCACTGGGAAAGTGGCCATATAAGACAGGTGGCCTTTCCAGAGGGGGACTGTGTGTGTGTGTGTGAGCTACAAATAAAATCAGAGCATTTAATATTTTTATGTAAAAGTAACATTGATTATTAAAATAAACTTCTTGTCTTGAGAACAGGCTTATTTCAAGTTAACATATATTAATAGTTCTTATTCTTAACATGAAATGTGAGTGGGGTATTGTTGGCATGTGTGTGGCAAAACCATTCAGAAATGTCATTGAAATCTTGGTACACTCGGCATTTAAAATAATTCTCATTCCATTTACTTCCTTTTCCCATTGCTGCAGAATATTCTCCTTATCTGTTATGGTCTTATTTATTTGAGTCTTCCCAACATAAAATTTTTTGGCAAGAACTCTTGAACTCTCCCCATTGTGGTCAACTTGAATAACTTTTACTTTTTCTCCTAAAGTGTAAATTCTCCGTTTACGTGATGACATGTTAATTTTTTGTAATGCTTTATTCCTATGATGCTAATTGTACAGTACTACAATTTAGTTATGCTGACAAAACTTTTGTAGAGTTGATGAATGCTTTGCTTATAACGGAAGTGATAGGTGTTCTGTCACTTGATTTTTCGGTCTTTGTCTGGTACCCTGTTTTGTTCAAGGTTAATTTCTCTGTGTGTTAATCCACATAATCTGTGCTACCCATGTTATGATCTTTACAATTACATCTGGTCGTAATCATCAAAGAAAAAAACCGCTGTGTGAAATCACAAACTCTGTCACAACATTGTTGTCCCCATTGCCTGTAGATGTCGGCATTATTGATATAATATTAGCCTTAGTGGTACATGTACTTAAGCCAACACTTCTTTCAGTAACAAAAACCTGAAATTGGGAAACAGGTAATCAGATTACTTACTATACCGTATGAATTAAATTTTGGTTGAGGACACATATTAAAATAAAATGTGGTCACTTGTAAGGGGTCAGTTATATAGTTTTGCACTGATATGCTTGCCTCTGGTCACATTAGAAGGGTGGCTTTTCTTGAGGGATACTTTTATGCATAAACTCTGTGGTGCCAAGGAATTCTTGCCATCAAAAATCTGTAGCTGCTGATCGGGGGTGGGGGTGGGGGGCTGTTCATGAGGACCACTGTACATATCACCTTTAGCGTCCTACCTTAAAGGCCAAGATTTTAGGCTTCATTCACATTTTCTTTCATGCTCTATAGCTTAAGGACTATTCAAGAAGAAGGCTGAAGCTTGGGAGACCTCTACGTTGTCACCGGAAGATGTTTTACACTTAATATTTGGGGTCCTGTTCTCACCTTCAAGGTCACAATTCTGTATTTTAAGGTTTCTGCTTTGAATTGTGATTAATCATGTTACAATTATATCTCACTGTCATGGCATCTCACATATGACAGTCAAGGATGCTCAGGGTCAAAGTCACTGACCATTTTCCCTTTTTCTACACATTTGTTCTAATTCCTAGTGAACCATGAACCATAGTAGGCAGGGGACATAAATTCACTGAAATGGCTTGTTAGATTCAAAGAATCTCTTGTTTGATAATTCATTTTGACAAAGAAGCTAAATAACCCTCATTTACAAATTATCTTAAGACAATCTAACTTTTAAGCTTTAAGTTTGAACTTGGCATTGATAATCATATTGGATATAGTTAAAAGCTGTACTCTTCAACAATATATTAATTTAGTGATGAAGTACTGCTTGATATCCATTTTGCATTCAAAAACAAATGATGCAGCTACATTGTAAAGTAAAAAGAAAAACCTCAACTAAATATAGACCTGTTAAGACAGATATTTACCATTATTCAGTGTCTGATGGAATGAGATTTTGTACCTAATTCTTTTCTTTTTTGTCAATAGGCCAATGGTATCAAGATTGGGCCACAACACTCACCTACGAATCCCAGCATGCCCTCTGGTGGTGGAAGTGCTGGACAGAGTGGTGGCTGTTGTTAAATGTGTGGAAAAACTGATATTCTCCTCAGATCAAGAGCATCATCGCAAGTGTGACCACATTTCTTCACGTCTGTGATACTTGGGCATCATGTCATTCCTAAATTCAAGTTGTATTCATGTGCAGAGCAGATGAAAAGCATTCATTTTAGAAAAAAATATGTTTCACTGTGAAATCTATTTGATTTCAGAATGGTGGAATCTCATCCTTTCAAACGGATAAGAACACTTTACAAAAAATAATGTTACAGAAAAATTATCAAACGATAGTAAAATCATCATAGCTTTGAAAATAACGAAAGCATTATCAGGATGTTCAAATCTTGTGCATAGATTTTATTCAGTAAATATTTCTACAAGAAAAATAGTTTAGCATGTAATTCAAAGATGTATTCATTTCTTATACTATTCCAAAGCTTTTCATCCATATTGAGACTTGCTTCTGGCTAGATGATAGAATTGCATTTCTGAAAATTTTGGGCATCACTATTAAACTTAATGCCTGATTGTGCTGTTCTGTATTCATTCTACTTGTGATTTCTTTTGCATTTTTTGAGATGGCAAATCTGAGTTTGCCCTTTTCAGGGCCAGCATTGATGTGCAGGGATGCTGTACTGTTACCTATACTGTCTTTCAGTCCATCTGTCTGTCCATTCAAACTTCTTGTAACCAGCTTAGCTGTACAACCCTTGCACATAAATGGGCGCCATTTGGTGGTGAATTGACTATTTATGTAGATGTGCAGTGTAAAGTGTTTGTTTGTTCAGGTCCAATTTTGAAGGTGTTGCCCTTCGATCAATATTACATCTCCAGTAGAGCAGATCCTTTTGACTTCAGGAACCATTCAAGATATTTTGATGCATTTTAATGTGTACATTGCCTTATAGCTCAAGATATGCCTGTAATGGGTTTTGTTGTCAGCTCCATCACGGATAATGTTATGGCCTGTGACAGATAACTTGAAGTCTTTATTTACATGTGATGCTGCTTGTAAATAGCACAGTTCAGGAGTCAAGCAACATATTCTTTGGAAATTTGATGTGTACATTGCATTATAGACTTGCATGTGTAGATGGATTCAGTCTTGCTTAGAAGTGATGTGGTTCCCTGATTGCTCATTCTCCTGACAGTGGTTTCTGAAAGATAAGATTAGCAACAGTATGATTGATTTCAGTTAAATTCATTAAATAACTTCAGATGGATGACACCTTGAGTGAGTTTTTATGTTGTTGAGGTTTCCAGTGTTTTATGACATCATTTATGAGAGTTTATGGTCCCTTATTGCCTGTTCTCCTGATTTCACATCATGACTTTAATACACTTTGCTGCATTTTAATTGAATTTGGCATGCAGCTATATTTTGATGCAACCTTTAAATTAATTGCCATCATTCCCACTGTCATGTACAGGAGTTATGAGCCATGATTCTCCATCCTCCTTACTTTGGGTTTCTATGACATAGCCTTACTAAACTTTAGGGTTCATCCAAATTTGGCATGCAGCTTTGTATTGGCAAGACCTTGAACAAGTTTGATTTTAATTATTACATATTTAGAATAGATGTTGGCCCTGATTGCCCATTCTCATAACTTTCCTTTCAACAGCATAACTTAAGTAATGAATATTACATTTCAGCCCAAGTTATCATACACCATAATATTGATGAGATCTTGAATGAGTTGGATTTCCAGTATTCCATGTCATGATTTTTAAGAGATATGGCACCTGAATGCCCCTTCTCCAAACTTTGGTTATCCAACAGAATTTCTTGTGCAAGGCCCTGCCAAGCAAATTTGGTGAGCAGGGCTCTCTGCAATGCACCCTTTACTACTAGTGGTAGTTATAGTTTGGTGGGCATTATACCAGGTTTACATTGGTACATTGTGGTACATTGTTATTTTAAATGATCTAAATGTGTAAAGATAACTAGTTTTCTCTCCACTTTCTTATTCTGATTTTACCCATCATGCCGTTTATATATGGCAGATGTGCATGTATTTTCATCAGAACTTCTTTCTACGATGTCTAGTTGGTCCTATATGAAAATTTTGCCA
This sequence comes from Megalonaias nervosa, assembly GCA_016617855.1. Lineage (NCBI taxonomy): Eukaryota > Metazoa > Mollusca > Bivalvia > Unionida > Unionidae > Megalonaias > Megalonaias nervosa. The sequence continues at coordinate 19,921 of JAECUM010005362.1, read as the reverse complement.
ATCTCAATCCAGAAAATCATTATATGGCTGATCCTACTAACCGACTTGAGATTTTCACTAAAGCACTGTTATAGCAATATGTAGCTGGTTCTGAATAAAAATGGCATTCATGTGGCCTACAACATGGTACCGTAGTGGCCATCTTGAAGAATTTATTATCACTACTTGTGTGAATGGTGGCATTGACATTGGTTTTTACTAAAACACTTCATGCAGTATTTAATTGATTCTTAATGGAAATAGTACAGATCTGACCACTAACATATTTGCACTTTGTGAAGAAGTTTTGAAGACCAGACCTAGTTGAACATGGAGTTGAGTAAAACTAGTGGATGAAAAAACGACTTCAGTGGATATGAGTGATTTCCACTTTGCCTATTGATTTGGAGATGACCCCCAGTAAGGCTTGGCTTTGAGTCGTACCTTTTTTACTCCTTTCCACAGTTTCTTATTAAGCAGGAAACCAGGATACCTGGCACATTGTATTTAGGTTTCATCACAAAAATGAACATTCCCAATGGTATAGAATCTAACACATTCATAGCTGGGACCTATTTGACACAACAAGATGTGCTTATAATATCTAGCTATGCTGATTTTTTATTCCTGTCTGTGTCCATTACATAACCATTCACTGCCTTGCATGGGTTGTTTATGAGTGAAGGTGACCTGGTGAAATGGATAATTTGAGTAAATTACAGCAAACTTTAATTGTTGTGTTGCAAAAGACAGGTGTTGAAACACCCTCAGGAATAGCAAGACTTATGCAGAGTTGTCTCTTAGGTAAAATCCTATGTATTCTGAATAGGGCAGTTTTATTTCTTGATTAAATTCAATTCTGAACAGATATGGAATTAAGCACATACAAAATTAATGAGTGGCAAGCTTGCAAGCAAGTAAATAAATGGAGAAAAAATTAAAATATTTTTGCAAAGCTCTTGTGAAATGCTACTGTTAAATTTCTGTACAAGATATGTGTGATTATCTCATTTTGTCACCAGTATCAGGATCAGACTTTTTCAAAAGATTGTTGTTCTTTTAACACACATAAATAAATGTGCAGCACTACAAAACTTTGTTTCAGAACACACATAGGTCATAATGTTGTATTAGATCATGCAATTATTTTTCTTTCTGTTGACCCAGTAAAGACTGTCTTCATCCATTGTATCAATAAATATTTTCTCGCAAGTGAAAATTACATGTACACTTTACTTTTCATTCACTTGCCCTGACTCACCTCTCCCCCTTTTTTTTATCAGAATGGAGAAGTCACTTATCCCTTTCTCAAAAACATATGACACCAATGTATGGATTAGTTAATTAGCGATCACATTGTACTGTGGTGTTCATTTTCTCATCCCATTTTCATCAGCTTTGCTCCTTGTGTTGCGAATTCTATCCAAGCTGGCAAGTAGATTTAGAAAGTGCCAAAAATGTAATAGGCATAAATGTCCAGTGTGAAAGACACTTGCATGGTAGCCAGGAGGAGTGGAATTCTTTGATTACCAAAAAACCTAGGAACAGTTTAAGATTGGTCACTTGCATGGTAGTCAAGAGGAATGGAATCCATTTATTATGAAACTTCAAGACCAGTAAAAAGGCTTTTTTAAAACTAAAAAAATATAATGATTGCTTAACATTTAAGACGAAAATATGTAGCTTGTGTTGTCTGAAAACTCTTTAAATAGTTTTCTTTTAATGGAGCAGCTGCTGGCGTGGCATGTTGAAATTCTCTTTGACCTCATTTCAGCTTGAAATTTGGACACAACACTATCTGTTGTAAGAAGAAGTATCTTTTTTAATGAACTGAACAGAGATGATTTTAAGCATATTGCAATTACTCTTGAAAGATGTGCAAATCTTTATTGCTTTTTTATAGTGTTCAAACTCAAAAATTGTTCACGCATTATGCTGTATTTTCGAAGATGTTAACTGTAACTTCATGTGTTGTTTAGATATTTGTGTTGTCATAATTTATTTATATTGCATTGAAAAGTATTCTGGAATATTGTTAGTATGTGAGGCAACTGCATATACTATCGACAGACTATTTTAATAATAATAAATATTGGAACAATTTGTTTACATTAAAATTTGGCTATTTTATTAACGTAATCCTTAATAAATTTCAATATTTTACATAAATATTTAATGAAAGAGTACCATATATACTCCCTTTTAAGTTGAGTTCAACTGCAAACAACATAGGCCCGTATCTACCATCACATAATGAGCTAGCAGATCAGGGTCTGTGTTGTACTAATTACTCTCAAAAATTGCATTGTCCACAATATGCCAAGGATTACATGCTGACAGATCCGAGTCTGTGCAGTTTAAAGTTGGATTCAACTTGCAAGAAGTTCATATGGTAGTCACTTCAAAATGAACAGCATAAATTTACTTTGTTTCCTAACATCATTATCCAATTTACAGAGGTACCTCACTATAAAGTCTCTGAATATGAGGTGGTATCACAATGCTGTTATTGTAAATATTGTTAAATACTTGTTACTGGACAATTGATGTTATCTAAGTGTAAAGGCGTTTTTCTCCATTAATTTTGTATGCAGTTAAAAATTGTCAAAATTCACTGCATGGCTAGCGTTGTTTTAAACTTTTGAAGATATCAGGCCATTTGCTAGAAATTTGATGCCATTCGAAGTGACAATGCAAAGTATGTATTGAATGCAGTTCTGACTGATTCATTAAGTTGTCATTAGTGTGAAACATTGATATTTGTCATAAGATTGCAGTTTGTTTATTTGTATAAATAGCTTACACATTATATTTGTCATTTACTTTTCTTTTATGTATCATGTGCAATTCTAAAGGCAGAATGTGAGCATGTATTCAAATAATGGCCAGAAGTTTTTGTGCAAACCAACAGAAATATTTTATACATCATTTATAATTGATATATTTGCTTGTGTGTATCATGCATCCAGCTGCAAATAGCTAGATGAGATCTACTGTCACATAATGAGCCTGCAGATCATGGTCTGTGCATTGGTTTTATGATTGATTTCAATCAAGTAGCATAGACCCTGACTTTGCTTGTACATTATGTGAAGGCAGTCTCAGCGTTGTACACAGAGATCTGCTGTTACATAATGAGCCTGCAGATCATGGTCTATGTGTTGGTTTTATGAATGATTTCAGTCAAGTAGCATAGACCCAGATTTGGTTGTAAATCATGTGAAGACAGTCTGAGTGTTATATACATATGTGATCTGTTATTATGTAATGAGCCAGCAGATCATGGTTTACATTTTCATTTTATGAATGATTTCAATCAAGTAGCTTAGATCCTGCTTTATACAGAGCTAGATGAAATCTGCTGTTGTATAATGAGCCTGCAAAATTATGGTCTAGGTGTTGGGTTTATGAATGATTTCAGTCAAGTAGCCTAGACTCTAATTCTGCTTGCACTTTATGTGACGGCAGATCTGAGTGTTATACACAGGTAGATGTTAATCTGATTCTTGAACAGATATTACTCTATGTTGAAATCCCAACTACAGGCTAGAATCTGATGTACAAAACTAATTGGTTTAAACTATATAGTATATATAGGATGTAGAAGTACACTCACTATCAATGCATTCATGTCAGTTTGGGTAGTTCTGTTATGTCCTGCAAAAACAAAAGGTAATTCATTATTCTTGCGCCTGTCTTGTAAACATTGGATGTAGACATTTGTTGTAAGAGACATACAAATTGACTAATAAATATGTCAATCTTATAAAAAAATGTTGTTTTTTTTAATTGAACAATCCTAAATGAAGTTGAGAGTTCATGTTAAGCTAACATTTACAAGTCTGATCACAATTTAGAGGGGTGGAATAGTGGTACAAAAGGAAAAAAGTCATGTTTATACCATAAATGTATTGAGATTTGTCAGATTTTAGCTCGGTCATTTCTGAAAATATATTTGCAAACTTATGTTTAAATGTTAAAGACAAGGATTTCACAGAACTTTGTCTTGCCTTTTTCTACCTCAATCTTTATTAGTTTGTTTCGACAAAATAAGTTCATGCTTGCATGAAAACAAACATTGGTTTGCATAAAATTTAAATGTACAGTTGAGAATGCCATTTCAGTAAAAGACTTCTAATGTCAAGTTGGGTCATAAATAAAATGTCATTCTGACAATCTTGTTACAGCTACTCTTAAATGTTGGTTGTACTGACCGAGTTTTCACTGAAAGTCTTCTTATGATGTCAGGTTGGTCCTGAATGAAAGAGTGCCCCTTTGACATCATGACAACTATGTGATGGCCATCTCAAATACTTTGACATCACAACTTCTCCCAAGTGGATTGTCATATCAGCATGGGATTTTCAGTAAAAGTGTTGTTATAATGTTCTGTTGCTCATAAATGAAATTGGTGCTGATGTGACATTTAATATGGCTGCCATGGTAGCCATCTTGAAAATCTTGTTGCCTCTCCTCCAGCACATGGGGTTTTAACTAAAGGACTTTTAATAATATCCAGTTGGTCCGATATGAAAACTGCTTTGGACAATAAATATGAACACCATGGTGGCCATCTTAAAATTTTGTTTTCACTGTTTCTGCTAAATGAATGGTCATATCAGCATGACATTTCCAATGAAGGACTTTTTATCATGCCATGTGGATTATATTAAAAACTGCATTTATTGAACATCTGATATAGCAACCACAGTAATAGCGGGAAAACCTTGTCACTACTCCTTAATGGATGGTCATATTGACATGGGGGTTTTAAGTAAAAGTCTTCTTATGCTTTAGTTGTGTCTCAAGGAAAAGGGTGTTGATCTTGCATCCAACTTTGCTGCCATAGTGGCCATCTTGAAAATCTTGCTATTAAATGCACAGCTTCTGATGAACAGGTGGTTATATCAACATGGGGTTTTCTAAAAGGTTTTTTATGTGCAGTTGGTCCTAAAAGAAAATGGTGCCTATTAACATCCAACATGGCAGACCTGGCAACAAACTTTAAAATCTTGTCACTTTTTCCTAAAAGACTTGTGACGTCTAATTGATCCAAAATCAAAAGGTGCTGATCTGACACCCAGCCATTTTGAAAAATGTGTTATTGCCTCTCCTGCTGAAGAGATAATCATATTTAAATGGAATCTTTTTTGTTTTACTTTAGTGTTAAAATTCCTATGTTTTCTTAATTGTTTTTCTTTGCTAAGTAATAATTCACTGATAAAATACCAAACATCTGAATGTTTTTCATCAATTCAACCTTGATTGGAAGTATACTAGCATCCATCTGTGACTTTGCATTGTAATCTTCATCAAACTGCTTGAAATATTGAATGTTATGATTGCCAAAAACATTAAAGTTATACACACACACACACACACACCAAATAAACCAATGTGAAAACCACAATTATGATTTCCTTGAATTAAAGAGATAAAAAGATAAAACCATATATTTTCAATCCAATAAATTGACAGTCAAATACCTCAACATGCCCTTAACATTTTTAAACCTTTCAAAGGTTTTTATGTACTCTCTTGCAAACAAAATTAAAGTGTTAAAATTGGATGTTTATATAAATAGGATTAACAGTATTTTTCTCACCCATGTGTTACGAATATGTAATTAAATTACCTGTGTGTTTTTAAATTCTTTTTTTTTTTTTTATTTCATTACATTTTATTGTAATGATAATTTTCATTGGATTTGAATCTCTTTTTCGGAAAATTGACTTGACCCGATTAGATTATAATGATTTCTTCAGCACTATTTTTAGCTCACCCTGGTTCATAGATCTTGTAAACACTAAGCGGAAATGATTGGCTATTACCAAGGTCATTTTTGGCCCACGTGTTAGCCGAATTGTAAGCAGCCTTTCTTTTTTAATTATTTCCAGTGTGAGAATTTGATTCTTAGATAGGGCTATTCTAGCTACGTGCTAATTGGCATTTTTTTTATTGCGCTGTTCAAATTAGTGGTCATGTCGCCTGTCACGTGAGCTACTACCATGTGATCTAAAATCGAGGCTTAAAACAGCCAATTGGTAGTAGATTAGTCCAGTCGTATTTTAAACCTTGATGGCTCAAGAGGTTTTTATTGTTGCTGCCAGCTTGTTCTGAAGTTCATTTATTTTTTGGAATTTAATAATTCATTCTCTAGAGAACTACACAAGTGCTTCATATTTATAAAAGTTCTGGGAGAAAGATATTCAGTGGAAATTTATTTTGAATTCTAAACGGAAACATTATAAACTGTGATTCAATCGAGGATCTGTTGCCACCAGTACAGCGACCTTATCTGACGTCATCGCCTCCATATTGGAACGTCATCGAGATTCGAACCTGGATTCAGTTAGAACTGTTTAGTGATAGGACTTATATTTTTTCAATTTTAGGATTAATACTTGGATTATATTCACAAACTATAAGTCCTATTTCATATTTTACATTGTTTTATAGGGAAATAAATCATTTTTGTTAAATTTACAAAGCTTGTTGGCTTCACTCTTTTCTTTTGTTACATTTGTACAAGCCTACACGTAACACATGTCAAAGAGAAATCAGCTGTTTTGCTAACCTTTTCTTATCTCAGGCTGGTTATCTCAGTCATCATGTCCACATGCTAGAACTACTTTTAAAAGAAGAAATCCTTGTTTTCTGCTCTGCCTGATGGAGTTGTTTTAAAATCAAAATAAAATCAAACCACAACAACAATGTATATAACAAAAATAAATACACCCAGATAGCAACTAAAGGTCTCCAACTTTGATAACACACCGTACAAAACATTTTGACACATAACACACAAAGTTGAGCTATTGGGTATTATGCTAGAAATTACAGTTCACACAGAACGGTGAATTTTATCCTATCTGTAACTCTGTAAATTTTCAGGTCATCGTCCTTAAATGTAGCAAAAAGTACCTAATTTGTTTTAAATACTTCGTGTGAATGGATTAGGTACTTTAACTACATTTAATGATGCTGACCTGAAAATGTACTGAGCTACAAATGGGATAAAAGTTGCAATGTTGTGTGGAATGAACTATAACAGAAAACACTGTTCCAGATACAGATTATACGCCTCACTGGCTACAAAAAGCCAAACTCGCTCATGAGCTACTGCAAAGGCAGCAACAACCAGATATATGTTGCGTCAGACCTGTGTTCTTCAAACTTTGTCAAACAACTCCAACCAGCCCCATTTGAAAAAAATGTTGTAAACAAATGAAAATTCCAGCACTTACCAATCAGAGTGGTTCTTTCATCAGTCCATGTAGTGTATCATTGCACTAGTAATAGCAACACTTGCCATATTTTCACAATAGAAAATATAAATTTCCAATAAAATCATTAATCAGAAATCTTCATCACTACACACTTTGTTAGAACTGTACCCAGTATTGTACTGCTGCATACCATTGCCTACCACAGAACTTTTTCCAAATTAGAACTGATGAAAGTTAAAAGTTATCCATTTTAAAGATATTAATTACTTACTGTTATTTTCATATGACATCTGTTACGAGTCTATGCTCTTAAAATAAGTAACAGAAAAGAGTGAAGAAAACAAGCTTTGTAAAATTTAACAAATAATTTATTTCCCTAGAATACAAAGTGAAAAATGAGAAAAAAGAACTTAAGGTATTGTGAATTAAATCCAAAAATAATCCAAGAATTAAAGACACAAGTCCTAGTAATAAAAAGTCCTGAATAAAACTTGAAGTCGATGATGTGTCTGTTATGGCCTGCAAAGTGCTGATGTGTCAACAGTCTCTTGTTGAATCACAGAAATATTATTCCAGGTTTGAATTCAGTATAAATTCCAATGAATGTCTTTATCCAAGAATTTTGTCAGAGCACTTTTGTATTTCCAGAGAAAATAATCACTTGAATTCAATAATTTGAAGAAAAGAAAATTCAGCCCAAACTGGTCACCACATAATACAACTTAAAGTGCTAGATGTTAAAGCATTACTGGTAAAATCCTCACAGTCACAAGATAATATAGTTCTCTGCTTGACCTTAGGTCACAATTAGCATTTTCTAAAAACAACCATTACCTAATGGAAAATAACCTTCTAGAATGATCTAATGAACCTTGTTTATTTACAACACAATAGCCTACAAAATTCACTTAGGAATCTCCAAAACCCTGACCCTGATCAACATATTTACACCTTCTTGTTTACCTGAATAATAATCCTTATAATAAGCTCAATGTTATGTGTAGGCTCGTACAAACGTAACAAAAGAAAAGAGTGAAGTCAACAAGCTTTGTAAAATTTAACAAAATAATTTATTTCCCTAGAAAACAAGGTGAAAATATGAAAAAGGACTTAGTTTGTGAATATAGTCCAAAAATTAATCATAGAATTTAAAAAGATAAGTCCTATTACTAAAAAGTTCTAAATGAATCAAAGTTCGAATCCCGATGAAGTTCCAATATGGAAGGCAGTGACGTCAGATGAGGTGGTTGTACTGATGTCAACAGTTCCTCGTTGAATCACAATTAATAATGTTCCAGTTTAGAATTCCAGAATAAATTTCCACTAAATGTCTTTGTCCAAGAATTTTTATGAAAAAGAGCACTTGTATGTTTTCCAGAGAATATAAATTATTAAAGAAAAAAAAATAGAAGTCTAAATCAAACTGGCATCAACATAAAAAAAAAACACCTTGAGCTCTAAAGGTGTAGCATACGACTGACTATTTTTCACTGAGATATGAGTATTAAACCCAACTAAAACGTAATTTCAAGCCCGCATGATGGGTCACGTGATCACTCACTACAAGTCAATTAACACGCGAGATAGAATAGTCCATGTATGAATCATTGATTCCCACACTGGAAATGAATTTAATAAAAGCTGTTTACAACAGAGCTAACATGTGGGCTGAACATGACCTTGGTAATGACCAATCATTTTCACTTAATGTTTACAAATTCAGAACCAAGGTCAGGAACTAGGTCAGCTAAAAATATAATGTAGCAATCTACTACATTTTAATCAGGCTAAAAGAACTGAACTAAATTTACTGGGAAAAATGTCAAATCCAGTAAAATTATTATCCTTACAATAAAATGTAATGAAACAAAATTAAAATAAAAAGAAATTTAAAACTAACACACAAATAATTTAATTACATATACGTAACATCATACACATAGAGAATAATGAAGCTATTATTAGTTGTTTACATAAATAAAAATAAAAAAAAGAATCAGGTCAAGCAGAAATGAACTAAATTTTGGACAAGGTCAAGTCCAGCATACAATGTTACATTACGGTAACATGTAACAAAATAAAAATTTTAAAACTAACAAATAAACAATTAAATTAAACATACATAACACATCCATCAATTAAAAATGATAATACATAATAATATTAAATGGCTTTATGGTTTTATTTTATATAAGAATTATTTACTTAGGGTCAACAACTCGCCCCATTACCATCATTAATATATTCATACTAATATGCAGTAGTTTGAAAACAGCATGTGGCTAGAGACGTTCATTGTACAATAGTTCAAACACATAACAATTATAACTTTTTTCCAGTGGCGTAGCGAGGGTACTTACCGCCCGGGGACAAAACATAAACTTGGCACCCCCTTACTTAGCGTCCGGGGACAAAACATAAACTTGGCGCCCCATTCGAGTGCATCTGAGATAAAGAATAGTTGTATTTTCCTCATTTTGGCGCCCCTGGCACATGGCGCCCAGGGACAACTGTTTCCCCCCTGCCCTCCCCAAGCTACGCCACTGCATTTTTCTTCATATTATTTTTTAAGAGTGGCCTGTATAGCAAGATTCTATTTAGATAATTATTCAGATTTTTTCAAGGTGTACAAAACCTGATGGCATTTATATAGAGTGAGGGGCAACCTTATGAATTGTGTTTTCAATCTGTTAACTAAATTGCAAAAGTACAGGGTTATTTTAATTTAATTGGAAAAAAATTGGGTGAGAAAAATAATCTATGTCGGTGTTTGTACCAAGACAAGGAAATCCCAGTCACTGGGTTACATTTTTAGTCTCCCTGCTTGGCAGAGCCTCATAAGGTGACAAATAATGTAACCCCTTGACTGGGATTTCCTTGTCTCAGTAAAAACTCAAACATAGATTCTCTTAATCACATCAAACTATAAGTAGACAAAAAAGGCTTACATTAATAGGATGCCAGTGTGGGAGTGGTCTCTGTGGGTTTTTTTAATTGTTAGTATTTAAATATTCTTGCAAACTGTTTATTTTATTTTGTTTTATGATGTGCCCCCCCCCATTTCATTTTTTACAATAATTGCATCAGGATAGACCAATTTCACAAATGGTCAACACAACTAAGAAAATGTCATTGTTCACTTTGTCAAAACAATGATATTTACTGACCAATGTTGAAGAAAAAAATGATGAAATTGGTTTACAAATGTATACCTAATTTAATAAATGCAATAGCAACTATAGGATTGTACAAGTATGAGCAATATTTCTGACAAGATTTTTCACCAGGTTCAAAAATGTTTGTGGTAAAGGACAGATGGCCAACATTGCTGCCAGTAAATGAACACATGCCCAACATAGCTGCCATTAAAAGAACATAAGCCCAAATAGCTGCCAGTAAATTTACACAACCATATTTAACCAGTTTTAAGCTTTTTGAGTGAAATCCGACACTTAATATTCATTAAAAATAAATGTAGAGAATTTTGGATACATATCCATTCATGAGTGTGATCTTTAATATTTTATCCTCATGTGTTTGTAATAATAATCATAATGATACATTAAAAAAAATTAAAAAATGAAGTTTGTTATTCAAATTTAACTAACAACAAAAGTTAGAAAGTTTTGGTAATTATTGTCATAAGAAAGCATTGGTCGCGATTCAGATACATATATCAACATTCACATCGTGTAAAGGTTAGGAATAAGAAAGAGTTTCTTGATAATTTGTAAGCTGTATCTTACCAACTTATTGGTGTTATTTTTTCATTATAATTAAATCATTTATTTAGCATACTGCATATCCCTTAATTAAATAAATTTCCTTATAATAGTGATTAAAAATATGAATGATGCTGCTTATAAGCCATTTTTCAAGATTCAGCTTCACAATATATGTTATAATTCACTTAAAAACTAATAAAAGTAACAAAAAATGTTTGCATTCTTTAGAATCATCATAGAAAATTAAAACATCTTAAGTTTCCCATTAAGAATATTACATACAAAGGATCAGATGAAAGACATTTAATGTTGGTGTCTAGATAATAAAATACAAGCCGTATTTTACTGATATGGAATAAATACTTAATATTTCAGCAGACAGGCACACAGATGGTACATATTTACAATAAAACAATATACATCAGAAACATTACAATGCCAGCAATAACAGCAGACTAAAAGACAACACACACACACACATATGCACATACAAAGGATAAGTTTAGTAATTAAGATAGCCGGAAATGAGTGTGCTCAAAGTTAAAATTAAATCTAAACATCTGTTTAAAAAGTCCAAGTCTGTAAAGAAAATAAGCAATATGAAGGCAGTATTTCAACCAGGCAAACTCAGTAACATTGGTAACTTTAAAACTGAATTGCTGCCGACTGATAAATATTATTAACATAAAACACAGTAAGTTTCCTGACCTGATGTCTGAATCAGCCTGCTGGATTCTCTGAAATTGGAGATTATTCTCAGTTCATTTGACAGGCTATTCTAGACTGGGGACATCAAATTGAACAGAAAGTGTCAATAGATTATAATAATTGCAGCTTTTAAATATGATCAGATTATTAATTAGGTGGGGTTTTTTTTCAGTTCCTATGTATTGTAATTTACTAATATGTTACGACGAGCTGAAGGATTCATTAACTTTTCTTGGCAGAGAGTCACTTGATCTATTCAAGTCCTCAAAAACACTAATTTCAGTGCCCTGTACTTAAGCGACTATACTGTCCTTTTTCCATTTTTTAGAAGTATAAACACTATTTACATGCAATATAGTGATAGACTTATACGTAGTTTTATTGCTATTATATTTGCCCATGTAAAATGTTTAAAAATTGTCCCTGTCAGCTTTTCCCAAGGTCAAAGCAAATCCGAAGCTGAAACTGAACCGGAACATACCATCTTCGAGAAGAAAGAGGGTAACTAACTCGGGATTCCAAATTGAGGTGTTATTCCAAGTTGTCGCCAGGCATGATTTAGCAAGAAAGTCGAAAATGTTTATATCTTCAGAAGATACGTCACCGAATTTTGAAGAAAAGACTTTAGTTTTGGTATAGTAAAGCATGCTGTATGCCGTAAATAGATGCTATTATTGTCTTGTAACACGTTTCCAGTAAGTGTTACCGATTTTCGAGGAATGGACGACTTGAAAAGAATCTAAGACACCTCAAATTACGTTTTACAATTGAAACTCTTTTCTCAAATCAACTGAAATAATATAATTTAATTTTAAATACCCCAAAATTGAAAATTTTAAGATCCAGAAATGTTTTATTTTTTTAAAGCTGATTCCCTAACTCCCCCACATTGACAGAAGGAGTTGTCGTTCGTGCATCGATGCTAAGTACTGAATAAGATTTCATGTTTTTCTTCTTCAGACTTACAGCACCAGCTGCATCATGTACATGGAAGACACGTTCTTCGTTAGTCAACTAATAATTTCCAGTGTCTTTCAGTAATCCATGAAGTGCAACTCGGTGATGCTGTATAGTTCATTTATTAAATCTGCAGTATTATTTGGCTTCCAGTGAAATAAAATTTTTACAGATTTTATTGATGTAATCTGTGTTGTTGTAGGTCCACTATTTGTTTTCATAGCTTTGCAGATTCGGTCTGAACACATTTTTAAAGTCTTGGCTTTAGATTATTGACACAGTATTGCTGGAAGCCAGGGTGATTTTCTTGTATTAATATCTCAAGTTGTTCAGAGCAGCTGTCAGACTTGTGTAGAATTGACATCGACAGTACCTTCACTATCCAACAGAGGTCTCATGGCTTTATTACACTTGATTTTTTCAACTCCTACCATGTTTTGGAGGCAAAACTTCACATTGTTTTTTTAAGTGTTTTGTGCACTGATATTGCATCACAGAAGTAAACACATATTCATTACCCTTGTTCCAAGCTTTTTCATCATCCATGCAGAATTCCATATTTTCTGATTTTCACATTTCAATTTTCTCTACAAAACTGGCAGGTTCTGCAACTACATGTTCCAAGAATATTGTGTACATTTTATATGATGCATCTTTGTGTAAAAGTAGAGAACCAAGAAAGAGAGGATGTCCATTTGCATTTTTTCTTACACACTCTGATTTTTGCATACCAACAATGTCACATAAAAAGTTTCCAAGGCCAAATGTTCAGTCAATACCAGTTGGTTGGTTGTTTTTGTTAAGAAGTGTTTCAGATCCTTGATTTGTTCTCTATTGTTGCAGAAATGGATGGCACTTGTACTTTGTTGTGTATAAAATTATTTAATATACTCTGCACAGAATTTAAGAAATATAAATACAGCACCATATGTTACTGACTTATTCAGCATACTGCTTTTTGTCATATCAAAGTGGTTTATTTAGAATTTGCTCACTTTTAATTTTCTAGAATATTTATATCATTATCTAACATCCAAAGGAGAAAGAGAATGACGTGAAATTCTGCTATTTCATTAACTTACTATAAATTTATCATATATGAACATTAATCATGTTTTTGTGTGATTTATTTTTAAACAGTATTATTTCTCTAAATTTCTCGTATCTCTTGTCTGGCCTGTATTAAGAGCAGAAGATTTCTTTCCCTTGGCAATTACATGGGGAAAAAAAAATCCACTGATCTTCCTGGATAATAATACAAGAATTTTACTCATTTTGTCAATAAAAATTAAAACAGATCACTGTTTTATTTGTTGTTGTTGTTTGTTTTTACTTAATTGTATTCATATATACTGGGTAGATGAGGATGTTTTGGGACAGTTTTGGGGTGTTTTAGGGTAATCTTGGGGTGTCTTGGGGTATCTAGATGGACTCCACCAGTATCCAGTGATATATGGTTTAAGAGACAGTTCATTGGGTCACTTTGGTAATTGCATGATTTTATGCTTTGGTCTTATCACTTCAAATGAGTAAAACAGAAAGAGTAAATTTTAAATCAGTTCGATCTGTTTGAAGTGCCTAGATTATATTATAGTAATTACAAACAGGAAAAATATATAAACTTCAGTGTCAATGCAGTCGTGTACTGTAGCTCAATACTTTGTGTATGCTGACGACATGAATAATGAATTACCAGCTTTTGCAACTAAAGTCAGCTATTTTAAATGGAGATGCATCCAAGAATGATGAAAATCAAGTCGGAACTGTTTTTTACATTCTGCTTGGATTGATTTCTCAAGCTGAAATGAGGGGGCATGTGCAATTATAAAAACTTTTTTTTTTTCCATTTTCATAAAAATATCGTCCCACATAATTTATTTAAAGTGAATAGAGTCTAGAAATCTCTATTGTGCTACAAAACTTATTTATAGCTTCAGTTTTAATTATGACAAAGAATGAAAGTTAATGTAAATCATATTTGTCAGCAGTCATCTGAGGAATGCATGTTCGCATTGTCTTACTTCATATTCATTTTCATGAAATTTAGCACAGATTTTGGACATTCATTAAAACTGTCATATGTGTTTTAAACTTATTTCTCCATGTTTAAGTTATACTAAACACATTAAGTAAAAACTATTTCTAGAGTCCCCATGATAAGATTTTTTATTACCATTGGTATAGTAAAGTAAAATATTGGCAACATACTGAAATAGGTTAAATTCATCCACACATCACATTTCTTATGATTCCATTGACTTTTTCTTTTCCACACAGACACACATATAGAACACACCTACACACCCTTGTACTAAATATAATATACACTTGCATGTGTATATATTACATCTGGATATCACAGAAAATTTTGTACTATGGTATACCAAAGTATTTCAAAACATATCATGATATGTACCATGGTGTACCATAATTATATTGGGAACCATCAATTTATGGTTTTGGGCCAGAGGCCTGACACTTTTTAAAAAACATTTCGGTCTGTCAGTAGCTGGAAAAAACATCTTGCTCTGATTTATGACAAAATAACCATATTATATACATTATATTATTTTTGAAAGAAAAATTAATTGTCTTAATGACAGAAAATAAATTATCTCAACTTGTTAGAAAATCTCAGCACCCATCCCCCTTTTCCTGAAAATTAAATGGTTAGTACCTTATAATAGATGAATTTGTTGTATGTATGTTAATTGTTATATAAGTTGTAATCTAAAAACTGTTACTAAAATGGGACAAGTAAACTTTCACTATAGCTAACACCCCATGGAAGACATTATGCTGACATTAGTAAGTGTAAAACACACTTACTCAACAAATGAGAAATACTAGTGGACTTGAGAATAACATAAAATTCAAACAGAAAACAAGTCCTCACTGAAAATATAAGGATGATTTGCAGTCTTACAAAGGAGTACATGCATTGAACACATTAGCATACGCTAGTAAATAACTAAAAAAATTCATTTTTTGAATAAGAGATTTTTGCAAAATTCAGATTTTGCCTGAATATCATTTGCACCATCCCATTTGGTAACCATGTTATCATATGTATAATTATAACAGTCAAAATTAATTTGTGAGAAATGCAACAGTTTTCATAAAAAAAACATTTTTTGAATTATTTTGTCATGAAAGTGAAAACATGCTGTTCATATGATTATATTGATAAGAAGATTTCTGTGGAATTTATGTACATTACACACACACACACACACACACACACACATCTGTATATGTGTGTGGTGTACATTGTAATCTGTACAGTCATGTAACTTTTTCTGTAGGTTACACAATTCTAATTTAATTTTAGATTGGATAGAAATATTTTACTAAGACATGTTACTGTGAAATATTTCTGATGTTACAGAGTTTGAAAGAGAGTTTCTGATCAAGTTCTACAATGAAATTTACCTGAAGATATTCAAAGAAAACCTGCATTGAAAAAAGATAAACACTCATTTGCCATTTTGATTTGGCTACTATGTGGCTGTAAAGTTGAGGCTTGTGATAAACTGAAAATCAGTGTTTTTCATATATTTTCTATCAAACTTGTTTTTTTCTTTGCTTTTTGCTTTCTTCTTATGCAAAAGACTCAATATTTAATGTAAAAAATATTTTTGTATAAAAATAAGGATTCAGAAAATATAGCTGGTTTGCTGTACATTGGTTTGGCTTTGGACCATCAGTTCATCTTTTACTGTCCAAAGAGTGTAATTCTAGAAGTAGCTGTAGTTGATTATGATTTAAAATTTCATAACCTTCAGTTATGTTTAGTACCTAACTTTAGTCTTAGACCAGAGGAGCTTACAAGATGGTCAGTTGTCTATTGTCAGATGTAAGTGCATCAGTCCAATAGCACAAGTTTGTTATTGCTACTCCTGAACTCCATAGTGGATTGGCTTGAATCTGTACACAGACACACAAATTCATCCCATGATGCTACCCAGACTTTAAATATCTTGTTATCTTGTTTTACTATGAAAGCTTCTTTTCATGCAGACCATTTTTATGGATTATGGTGAGTAGTAATATGATTATAACTCTCTTAATAATAGTTGTCTTTCCTTTCTTGAAGCAGTAGCAACCAGTGAGCTGCACAACTATATTCTAACTGTATGGTTTTAATGATGAACAAATTGTACAGAATTATGGTGCTAATGATTTAAATGTAGTGGATTTCCTATAACAAAGATTTGAGGACATGCAAGGCTAGTTTGTGATCATTTCTAGACTCTTCATCATCGTTATCGTTCTTCATTCCCACTGGAACATAAAGCCTTCATTGCAGCTCCATTTGTCACGCTCATCGTCTATCTGTTTTGCCTCCATCCAGGACATGCAAATGGTATCAAGTTCAGTTTCCATGTTTCATTGCTGGTCATCCTTTTCTGCATTTGCCTTGAGGGTTCCAATCCTGGTTATGATGTTCAATGATGGGCTGGTCTCTCCACAGGGTCTATCCAATCCATTTCCTCTTTCATTCCTTAATGATGTTGGGTGTGGGTTTCTGTTATGTCCTCGGTCATAACTCCTGGTTGGGATTTCTGTCTGGCCATTGGATGTGCAGAATCTGTCAGAAACAAGTACATGTATTGTGAAAGACCTGTAGCTTATGTTCCAAGTTTTGCTCGTGTTTTCAGGTCTTTGTCCCACAGAGCAGTACTGATTATTTGACGTTGGAGTTGAACAGTCTAAGCTTTGCTTCCAGGTATATGTTATCATTCCTCCAGAATGGTCTGATAGTGGTAAAGTCATTGTGTGCCTTGGCAATCCTGGCCTTGACACCCTCATCAGTTCGCTCTGATTTGTTCACAGTGCTGCCATGGTATGTGAATTTATTGAAATCTTAACGTCTTTTCTCTCTAGGAGAATAGGTGCATTGTGATACGTATTGACTCGCAGGCATTATGTCTTGTCAGCATTGATCTTCAGGCTGTTTGTTCATGCTATGGCATGTGCTGGAGTGTGTGTGACAGCAGTCTAGTATCATCTGTGAAGTCCACATCTTCAGATTTTGAGGGAAGGTTCTCTGTATGCCACATGGTTGATCCATTGTCATCTTCATCACCCAGTCTATCATTTGTGAGAAGATCACTGGTGAAAATAAGCATCCTTGCCTGATGCCAGTGTCAACATGTGTTCAAAGAGATGGAGCACCATAATTTAGAAATTATTTGATTATCAAAGACAGCAAACTACATTTCATCTGTCTCTAGCCTAATCAAATATGGTGACCGTGTTACTAAAGAAACTTCAGTTTCATTTGAAATGCCAGCAAATTGATAGTATTTAGGACCCCCTAGTGACAATCAGGTTATATATTATAAATTGATGAATGGATTGTGGAGATTTTTATATCCGTGATGCTTTTTGTTTTTAAAAATCTGTATGGGGGAAAAAACAAATGGGAAGGTGTGCGAATACTGGTCCAAAGTTGTTAGTGTATTGCTCCTGCTGTAAGCACATTGAATACCATAAGCACGATTAGTGTTGTATGATGATGTATTCATCAGGACGTATAAGCTATCCTGTTGATTTAAACTAATGATGTTCCATGCATGTTTGAGATGATAGTACCCGATCCTTGTGAGAACAGTCACTCAAGTAGAGCCATAATATCAATGCAGCAAGTCACTAAGTCATATGATACATTCCAAATGGCATGTTTAATGTCTTGATGATTAAGACTCAGTCTGGAAGCTTTAGTTTGTACATGTATTTAGTATTTTTGGGAAAGTACCCTGTTTAATTTTTCAAAATGCAGTTTAGTGACAGACCAGAGAGTAAAATACCCAATTTGTTAAATTCATATTTTGTGCTTGGATTTGAAGTAATACAACCACTTCCTTCAGAATTTTGTTAAAAAACAACCTCCCATTAGATGTTTTGAAAGTAGTCACTTATTCTAAAATATTCACAAATGCTTAAAACTTTGTTTTTTTAGAAACTCCCAAATTCTCATAAATTAAAGATACTCTCTCAAACCTTATGATTGGTTTTGAAAAATCTTAATATCTTTCAGTGGCTGTAAATTAACTTTGCTACATTAGTTTAGGTGTTACAGGTACCAAAATATACTCATTTATAACTAGTCTAACCCAGATTCAGATTTGCTGTCACATAATGTGCGAGCAGATCTGGATCTCTGTAGTTTGGAGTTAGGAGTAATCAATAAAAGAAACAATATATGCACTGCACTGCTGGTGCATTATGCTTTGGCAGATCAGGATCTATGTTCTTTGCAGTTGGACTTAAGTTTTAACAAGCATATATGGTAGTAACATGCTACCTTATCTTTTGTATTGCATTGTATCATGTAAACTTCAGCCAGACCTGTTTATGAAGGTCAGCTATAGTGCTGACAGAAAATGACTTTAATGAGCAGGTGATCATTTTATACAGGTGGCTGCTTCATAGAGGTGACCACTATTACAGGTTGATTGTATATGACTTTACAACATGGTATTATCAAGACTACAGTTTCACTCCTTCATATGAGAAATAAATTTGACCTGTTTCCTTATTTTTCATTTCAGACCAGTGTATCAGTTGGAAATGTTGGACAGTTGTCAGCAGATCTCCTCATCTCCACACTGTCTATGAAAAGAATCGGCTATATCCATCATGAAAGCATTCTTCCCATGGTTGGCAATGATCCCTTTGCTAGTGTGGATGCTACCACATGTAAAATTGTCACCAGCTGTGAGGGTAAAATCTGTTCTTCATTACAGTATCTGTTTTACAACAGTAACTATACAAACTAATTAATTTTCACATGTGCATAGAACTTATAAACATTAGGTCATAAAACTGATTTTATGAGTCAGTTTCTCATATACATTATTAAATTGTACAAATAATAAATGACATGTAAAATATGTGCATTTAAGTATATGATAGAATTAATTAATTTCTTTTGAAACAATTTGAGTTTCATTTGTCTGTTTTCCTCCCCATCCCTGTGTTTGCCTAGAAAGCTTGAGTATAGTCAGCATAATAGCTTTAAAGAGTTGTTTTCCTTGTATCATTGACCCCCAGCTACAAGTGCGAGTGATTTTTGTAACTAAATGATCAGTTCCTCAGTTTTGTATATATGCATTTTGATTACATGACTTGATGATATTAATAAAGGTCAGTGCTCAAAAATCTGATAACCCAATGCCCAGGGCCCGTCTGATTTTACATCAGGCCTGTCCTGTATTCTAAATAAGATAAGATAAGAAGATAAGAATTCTTTATTTCAGACTACATAGTCCATACATCTAAATTAAAATACGGATATAAAGTAAAACATTGTAAACA
>JAECUM010005361.1:0-133627 GCA_016617855.1 Megalonaias nervosa | reverse complement strand
TTTTTGTAGTAGCTATCATAGCTCGTCCTGTTTCTGCTGTTGGTGCAATATCTGATACTGCTCGTTTTATATCTGCGACAGTCGATGCAGACTGGCTTTTAATTTTATCAGCAATCTTTTGACCAACCGCAGTTCCAGCGGCAGATGCAAAAGCTTAACCTGCGTCAAGAGCAATTGATACTACTTTACGCGCAATTCCTGGGACATTTTCAATAATTATTGTAAATATATTTCTAAAAAATCCACCTACAATCTTTCTCCTATAAACTTTTTTTTTGGTCTCATCTTTGTTATTTAATTAGGTTCAGAAAATTTATGGTCATTCTGCGCGTAGGTGTAAGTAATATGTGACAATATCATTGTTTAGTTCTATTTGTCTACCCGATTGATCTGTTAGTTGCACTGTTATACTCGTTATTTGATTTTCAGGAGTTATTGGATATATTATTTGTCGAGGAGTAATTTGCATTAGTGACCCTGGTGGGACATCTGGTGCAAAACTATAGATCGTTTGACCCCGGGTTCTTCTAGCTGAGTAAGACCCTTATGCGATAGAACAATTAATCAATATTGTGTTTACGTCAGTTATATTTACTGGCAGGTCACCGTCATATGGTATAGTTTGTTTTGTGGTTGATCCGTATTGTTTGCGAGCAAATCCTATCAACGACGCAATACTAGTTGCTGGTGAAAAATCGATTAACAAATTATTTTTTAATGTAATTGTAGCTCGTAGCGTTTTATAGTTCGGAACCAGCTCAAAATCACCCGCAACACCAAAAGTACCGATCAGTTCTTTTATAGTTTTATTAATATCAGTCACGTTATACGTTCCCTGTGGTACTTTAACTGATTCCCATGCTCCAGAATTAAATGTAAAGTTATCGTTAAATTTTGTTTTTACATTTGCTATTGAGTGCCATACTATGGCAGAAATTAATCCGATTTCGTACTGTTTGTTCGAATCTAGCATTATTGGCGGATTATAGTAGACATAAAAGTTTGCGCTGTCACTCGTTGTTTGTGATGAATCAAGTAACAATGTTGTTCATACTCGGACGATGTTAGTAATCCGCTCGATCTAAGATGATCTAGTATATCGATAATTTCGTTGTCGATTTCAGTGCTTTCATTACCTGCTTCTTTAGATGATACCAATAGCAATAGTCTGTCAACTATTTCTGCGTTTGATGTGAAAACTTTAACGCCAGATCCGGTGGTTTCCTTTTCCTCTGGTAATCTTCTATCTCGTTTACGTTCATACTGATCGAACAATCTTTTAAAATACCAACCTTTACGATAACCTCCTGGTTTAGTTCTATATTGTTGTGCTGTTTGAAACATTACTTCAGCAATAATTCCCTCTCTCATTCTATTAAACATATCTAGCATTTCTGTATCTGTTGTAGCTTTTCTAATCGCTTCTTCAACCGTACTAAAATCATCATATTTTTTATTTAAAATTTTTTGTAGTTTTTTGTAATCATCTTCTGACCATTTTCCAATGTTATTAAAACTGCCAAAACTTTCTCCTGACAAATATTTTTCAATAAATTCATTATACTCATCATCATGTATTTCCTCTGTAGCTTTTTTTCTGTAAAATATTATCTTTTTTTGAAGAGGTATACTTTCTAGAATACTTTCCTGCATCAGGTTTTATTGCTCAGATAATTCCTTAGTTCGTTCTGACACATCTTTAATCAACTTTTTTAAACTCAGCTGGATTAACCGTCATTCTTGCTATTGCAAGTGGATTGTTCATTAATCTGTCAAATTCATCCTGTAGTGCAACAGGATCAGCAATATTCCTTACAATTTCAGTTACAATTTTTTTAGTTTCTTCTTTCGATCTTTCTCCTAGTAAACCAAACAAGCCTTTTTCTTGTATTTTTTCTAGTTCTTCTGGAGATATTGTTAGCACTTCTGGTTGCTTGCCAAGTACTGCTTCGGTAACTGGTTTGAAAAGTTTGGCAGGTTCTTCTTCCGCTTGAACTTGCCCTCGGCGAGCTTCTTCCACTTTTTTCTTAAAAGCAGCTCGAGTTGTAATCAACTTCTCTAGTAATTCTATTCTTTTTTATGCTCGTTCATTGTTTATTTTTTATACGTTTTATAAAATTTGTCTAGAGAAATTTGTCGATACAACAACGACACATCTTAGCTGGATCACGTGCGGGCTTATCAAATAAGAAAAAGTTATATTTGTCTTTGGTTGCCTGGTGATATAATTCGAAAAATTTATCTTATGTCACATCGCCACATTGTTCATTTGCAATATTTCTAACGTCAACGTTGTCCAGTCCTGGAAATAATATAAACCAGCCAGTATTTCGCCGAATAAATCTATCAACATTATAAAAACCTTGGGCTAGATAAATAGAATTATATTTCTTATTACGTGATAGTGAGAAATATGATCTTATTTTATTCATTTCTTCGTTGTTTAGCAGAATATCATCAAAAACAACTATCTTATGTTCGGACGAATCAAGTTGAGTAACTGGAACAAGTTCTTCTGGTTGTTTGATAATAAAAGAATCTTCACCATCCTCAAGATCATCACAAAGTTTGTTATTATATTCGCTAAGTAGCTCGTAATTATCTTGTTGTGGGTTAATTGTGTAAATATAAACTCGATCGTAGTTAAAATTATTGCCCAGCAGCAAATTCATAAGCAAATTTGTTTTTACCGATCCAGTTCTTCCAACAATAAGATAATGACAATCCGGAAGTTCATTGTTATGTTTATCTTTCACTAACCGCTCTGTATCAAAGTTTAATATCGACGATTTTGCCATCGTTGTTATACAATTTTATGTTAAATAATTTACATGTAAAAAATTTGTTAGACAATAAATAAATAATGAGCTATTACACACAATTTGGAACAACATCAGGAGATTTATCAGCTGTAAGTACAATAACAGACGGCAGCATTGATTTATCAAGCTACTTAAAAAAAACAAAACAAACTGGCGATATGATGACTGGATACCTACCTATGTCAAATCAACGAGTACTTCGTTTAGAAACTGAGTATCCACCAATAAATGTCGCTAATACACAAACGGTGAGTTATTCACAACTAAAATCCGTCGACGATAAAAGTTGTCACTGACAGGAGGAACTTTAAGCGGTATTTTGAATATGTCAGGCAAAAAAAAATTAGAGACTGGGTATCCGCCGGCAAACGTAAATCAAACTCAAGCGGTAAATTATTTGCAGTTGAAGTATGCGGATAATAACAAACCTGATAAAACCGGTGGGACAGTTACAGGTATTATTAACATGTCGATTAAAAAACATTATTGGGTTAGAAACTGTATATCCACCAGCAAATGTTGATAACACACAAACTGTAAGTTATGCGGAGCTAAAATCTGTTGACGATAATAAACTTAACAAAGCCGGTGACACTATGACAGGTAACCTGTCTATGTCAAATTAAAAAATAACTGGATTACCGACAACCTCGCCACCAGCTAATGAACCTGATGCTATTAGTTATGCTCAGTTAAAAGAAGAACTTACCCCATATTTTAAGAAATCCGGTGGACCATTGTCAGGCAACATAAACATGAGAAATAATAAAATAACTACGACATATGTTCCAGTTAACCCTAATGATCTGACAAATAAAGTGTATGTTGATAGTGTATCTAGTAGTGTAAAACGAACCAAAAACAATGTTGGGTATATTCCAACACTTTTTAAGGCAACTGACAATCGAGTTGGTAAGCTTACCTCAAAGGTAAGCGCATCAGCATTTTATCCTTAACATTATCCTCATTACGCTTTCTCTGATAGACATGAGTGGACTACCAACAGAGAAATTGAAATTTTTTGGATCAAAATTAAATGTCCTATTGCAGTTGCTATTTGGCAATTTCATTAGCGTGGTCGATTAAACTCTAGTATTTGTCGGATTTATAACTGGCAATTGGAAGGATCAAACGATGATATCGACTGGGTAATATTATACAGTACAACAGACACTTATATTTCAACAACACAATATTTTACAATTCCGACAGAAGATACAGTCAACAAATACTTATATTTCCGAGTTTATGCTGTCGCTGCTGAACGTCCGTTTCCAGGACTAACAGCATTTCAAATATTCACTCGATGATCAAATTTAATGTAGTGCTATAAAATAATGTCAGAACCACCAATTATAACCGTTGCGAGAGAATTTTATGATATTATTTTTAACCCTAAAACAGATGCTGGGGACCAATCACTATCAGCACGTATAAAAAATACCAAGAAAAATTTTACAATTACAATGATAAATTCTACACTGTCAGATGAAGAATTTTTTTTATTCTTGTTATGTATATGAGAGGACCACAACTGTTGAATGCGATAGAAAACTTTGATATTATAAGAAGTTACTGTCATCCTGATGATTGTCTAGAAGAACAAAAACAAGTTGAAATTGTGTTTGCAAAATATTGACCGAGCTTGACTTTAAAAATATAGATTTGATAATAAAATCGAACTTAATAAAAGCACAAGCACATGGTGGAAAAGAGGGGGAAGAAAGACGAATAAACGAAAATCATAATCGTCTTGACAAGCTAGCGGAATCTAAGATAATAGGAGTAAAAAGAAACAGAAAGTTATATAATAGTTTTTTAAAACGAGGTATTTTTAAATGTCTCGGTATGTACTACCACGACAAGGAAACCCTAGTTAAAATTGTTACCATAACACCAGATGCTGAGTTAATTGTTAAAGCGTACTCCAACGCAATTCTACCAATGATACGTAAAAAGCCAGAATTTGATCCAATTATTGTTAATGAATCTATAGCGATGATCAATGATTTTGCCAATGAAATTAGCTATCTCAGCGATGATGAGCAAAAGAAGTTTTTTGAAGAAATCCTAAAAACACAGTTGGAAAAAAAAATGATTCTTATTACGACATAAGTTATGAGGATGACATTCCACTTCCATCACTACAACGCTCTAGACAATTGTCATTACGAAATTATTAAAATGAAGTTGAGAAAATGTTCACAAGACCATCATATGCAAATTTATTGGTTCAAGTAGCTGATACTGTTAGTCTTATAAAACTTAACATATACATACTCCGAAAATTAATGCTAAAACATTTCATAGTCGCATTCGCAATTATCAGAAAATATCTTGTCCTCAAAAGTTTTATTTTGAATCAAATAAGCTTGGTACTTGGGTTTATTTATGAAACAGAAAGAGAATACGGTAATTTAGTAAATAAAAGAGATTTTTATGAACGTGAAGTAGAAAGCACGTTTGATTCCTACAGTTGGTTAAAGAAAAATGAGGTATTGACAGACGAACGATATAAGAATACTTCGGCAGATGTTTATGACAAGTACAGAGATTTTATAGCTGATCCTAACAATAATAAGTTCCGTGAGTTTCTTGATTCGATTATTGGCGCTAGTTTTTAATATTGTATAAAACTGTAAACAAATATTGTATAATGAAAAAACAAATCATCGATTTCAATCATATTTCAGAAGAAATTCCAAAACAAGATGTTGACACTCTAATGCAATATTACAGATATTGTCATAAAATCTTTGGTGTGTTAAACAATGTTATAGGTATTACAGTAGAATACTTCGAGTAATATCATATTTGCCACTGCTGATAACCAGCTCTGGCATAATTTCAAGTGGGGCATCAATAAATCCGTTTCTGTTAATAATATCTGGTGTCGGTGTATCTTTTTCAACAGCGTGTAAGAAAATTGTGCCTCGACTTGAGACGAAAAAATGCTTGTAAGATAGCAATTATCACTTATAAAAAATTACTTGATCAGATAAGATCTTAATTGCGAGGTGTAAAATATGATATGGACGATTTAATACGCGAGTTTCGTATTATTGACAGTATGTTAACGGATATCCTACGAATAAGAGTCAGCAGGTAAAAAAGATCTTCATAAAATATGGTTACAACAGTAGTAGATATTTAAAAACATCATTGTCAAATAAAGCATCAACGATGTTGGCAATAAATGTCATTGGATCATCTGCCCAACCTCTTATTCGTTTGTCATTTTCAGTTGCGAATAACCATACTGATCCATATTTGACTGATAAATGATAACCAACTTTTTTTAATACAATCGCTTATTATTTTAGGTTTTATGCCAGTATATTTTGAAGCTGATTTGATTGAGTTAAATCTTTTAAAAAAATCTGTTTGTTAGATCAAATCCAACATTTCTTATTGATGACGGATAATAAGACATTTTATATTAATATTTTATTGCTTAAATAGGAATAAATATAAGGTTCGGGAACTTCTATCCACCTCTCCAAATTTGGAAGGGGTGGGGTGGGATGGGGTTTCTGGTCTAGGATCCTCTTTTGGTTTAGGAATCTCATCTTCTCTTACTACTCCGATCATATACTAAAGAAACAGTTTATAACAAAGACGTCCCACTTCTTAATATTGATATTAAGAGGGACGTGTTGTAGATAGGTCAGGTATTGCAGACATTGGGGACAATACTATCATCCCATATATTGGCTAGCAGTCAATCACATCTTATTCACGTGGTGTTTCATGTATCTATTAAAAACTGTGAGACTATTTCTCAAAGCGTATGCCTGTGAACCAGTACGGTATTGAGAAACAATGCAAACACTCTTTAAAAGGTATGACCAAGATATAATTAATTTGACATCTTTAACTGGCTCACATTATTCTAGAAATTCAAATACTGACTCAAAATAAACCGTATTCCCAGAAAAGGGACATCAGATAGATTGTAAGTGATAAGGACACCGGGAACACAAAATGGATAAATTGTTAGATTTTTTTTTGTTTAGGCGGGAACACTCAGCAGTCAGACACAGAGATCAGCACATTCACTATTGTATACACTTAGCGGACACACTAATACAAACACATCGGCATTGGGAAAAAGGAAAATATGGTTCATGTTTATAAACGAGACGAACCCAAGTTCATGGCCAAAAAGGTAGTGGCACATTTTGGTACATACCAATGCGTAGCAGTTGATAGACTTATAGATGTTATCAGCACAATGAATTCCACGCATTTATTTGTACTCTCTTGAAATTGGTTTTATTTTATACCACATATAAAAGTGTCCTTAGTGATATGTGATAACAAACCTCAATTTCATATGAACTAGTCAAAAGTTTATCAAACCATGTTTGTCCCCTTATACAGTCATTATGCCTTGGATGGCAAGCAGTAAATTGTTTCTTTTGTGGTTTAGCCTAAAGCATATAGGATTTCAAGCTTACACCGATGTAATTCTTTCTTACCCACATTATAACAGTACTATACTCTAATCTGCAAATTAATATAAACATGCATTTGTGGCATTAACACAAAAATTTAAAAAATGGTACGGATAATTAAATCATTAAACAGTCAGCACATTTGCTGGCTTCCTGCTGAAATCAGTCAAATGTCATTACATTTGGAATGATCTGCCGTCAGGCAAATCAAGTAGGCTGCCCTGCCAGGTATCACCCGCACGTATAGGGCTATAGGCTGCTCACATGTTGTCGAACTTCCTTGCTACCTTTTAATATATTAACGTATTTCCAAGACACGAGCGAAAATCTACAGGTTTCCCATTTTTAGCACTGGCTAGTTGCGATAGAATTTCCCAGTTCGTAACGTGCCATATATAGAGGATCTCAAATGGGTAATGATTGAATATTGAATTTATGAAACGAGATGAATAATGTCCAGCTAGCGCGAGTCTTTTCGAGCAAAAGCTGGACATTATTCAAAGAGTTTCATAGATTTAATTTTAAATCATTACCCATTTGAGATTCATTTTATCACATACCTTTTATTTCAGTGGAAATTATTTAGATAGAAAGAAGAATGAATAATTTCGTTGATTCTAACAGACGTTGCACATTTCATTTAATGGCGTAAAAAATAGTCCCAAACAAAGTTAATCTAGTATTAACGTTGTAAAGAATATTATACTTTTCTTACAGTCTACAAGTCAATGAACAAGCGTCCTTTTGAATAAACATAACCTTTTGCACAGACACAATAATTTTTCAACACAGAATGTCCAATGTTCGTGGTGTCACATTGTTTGATGCCGTACGGGTTAGAATGCAGTAGTCGGTCCATGTTTACGTAACCTAACATGTCACTTTCACAACTTAACATTACATTATTACAATATTCATTTGAAGAAGGTTTCTTGGATGCAGAATTTCCCATATTTACTGTAATGTATCTGTGACCGGATATTGGCAGTATTTAACTTGGAACAGCAGACTACAGAATATGTTAACAAATTTCATTTTGAGTCGGAATTGCATCACATATTAAACACGTAAATATGCAGTGGTTGGATAAACATCTGTCAGTTTGGAGACCGGTTTATGTCCACGTTCTTCTGTGGACAGAAGTGAGTTTATTTACGTCTGTAAGTTAGCATTTAAACCACGCTTGTATATAGGCTGGATTCCATGCTTCAGGTTTACCGTCCCCCCTCCAACACCAACTTACACATTCGCTATGAAGTGAGCAATATTCTTAGTTTAACTTGTTGTTGTTGCTGTTCTTGTCTTGGGGTTTTAGCCATTTTTCATGTTATGTCATGTTTTTGATGACATAACAAGCCCATGCTGTGGTAAATATACCATATTCAGACGGACGAGACCAGATTTTCCCAATTCCTTTCGTGAATCGAATCAAAAAATGGCGGCCAAAATGTTCATTGACAAGAAAACATTCTAGAAGGCGGGTTTAAAAAAGTTTTCCCACGATAGCAGCCAAACAGTAAAGAGAATACTGCACACTAATTTCATAGGTGTATTTGGACCAATCAGAATCACATAAAGTGATTTGTTCACATGTTATAATATAAAAAATATGAAATGCACACACCATAGGCAAAGTGAACCGATCATGTGATAATTATCGATTATTAACTGATTGTGCTAGGAAAAGAAACTCTGTTTTGCTGATTAGAATGCATGAAGTATCACGTTGTGTCAGCTTTCCGAAAAAAAAAAAAACAAACAACGTTTACTTGTGCTTGCACGGTTGATTAAATCGGGTTTATGCAATTTAATGATTTAAGAGGAATGTTTATCGCAGGCATCAACGTGTGAAACAGATGTTAGACAGCGGCGTGCAACGGTTACACATTTAGTATATGCCATTAAACACAGCAGCCGTCAGACTGATCAGAGAGATTGTAGAGTTTTCATTACTTGAGTAGCACCATAACTTAATCTCATCTGTCAGACAGGACTCAGTCTCAACTATAGCTTCATAACAGGAGCAAGCTTTCACCGACTGGCGTGCAACCATCAACAAAAGGCAGCTGCTTGCGACGGCAGCAGTGATTGCAACTCTGGAGAACATTATCAAGTCGTTGATTGAAGCTGGAATTAATATAAATTTCTTTAGATATAAGATATTAAATAAATCATATTTGCGTATTATTTCCACTTTCTTGAACAGTAAATTTAAAAAGAATCGCTGTCTCAATAATCATATACAACATTATCCAGTAAGAAGATCCACTTTTGCAAGTGTAGAGCCTAAAGACAATGGTGATGATATTGTACAATTTTTACCATAATATTATTAAACTGAGAAAAGGAGGAAGAGGGACAAATGTCTACTCCATTCAAGAGGTAATACTTATCGTTTATGCACGCTGGACTGTCATTTTTAGATGGGCCAGTGATATCTGCATTGGTGGGATGAAAACGTGCTTTATGCTGGTTTCTGGAGAGACGCATCCGATTGTATGCATTAATTTATCGGCACTATGTACATACATGGTTTCATAGATAACGAGTGTATCCTTTCATATGATTGATAATACTTTAAGCGATGCATGAAACATACTAGAAATATGAAATCATGTTGATATTTAAATGGTATCAAACAACCTAAGGAAATATTCGACATTTTTGCACATCTGTTGTATCATATATTTTATGGAATACTTAACACTTTATGGCCATAATAAGTTAAGAATATCTATAGCTGGTCTTCTGATTAGAAACACAATAAACATATATCTACTATTGTCATAATGCCAGAACTCTTGCTGGTACAATGATCTCGGCCTTAATTGGAATATTGTTAATAACTATTCAGTTTCGCACGATAACTTTCAGTAGGGAATAACCCATTGA
Organism: Megalonaias nervosa; assembly: GCA_016617855.1. Taxonomy (NCBI): domain Eukaryota; kingdom Metazoa; phylum Mollusca; class Bivalvia; order Unionida; family Unionidae; genus Megalonaias; species Megalonaias nervosa. The sequence continues at coordinate 123,456 of JAECUM010005361.1, read as the reverse complement.
CCATAGTTTGAATAGCTATGCACTGCAAACAAGAAATTTATAACATTGTATACATACTAATGCTACTATTAATACAATTACTACTACTGGTGATTGTGTATATATATGACTGGTAACAATGCTCCGGAATCAAATTCAAATCTCATACAAAAGTACTTTAATTTCCCGGTCAGGATGCCTTCATGCGCTCATAATACTACCAGTATTATTATTTCTATTGCTACTACATCTGCTACTGCTACTACTACTATTCTGATGTTATCAAGACTTATAACGTGTGTCAGATATATGCTCTGCTTGGTGAATTCACCACCGGAGGACGCTGCTCTCATTCGTCAAACGGTGATAGATGGTTGCGTGTTAGTTGTCCTGGAATGCCAATCTGATCTTACATTCATTAAAGAACCATAATGGTGCATATAATTCCGTTGTCAGTCTTGTAACGCCCATGGGACATACCGACACCGAATCAGATTATAATTTGCTAGTTCTAACGCTAGTGGCTGTTGAACAGAAAGGGCGTGCGGTAGATAATGACAATACAACTGTGCATTAGGGATTGAGATGATATTTAAGAAAATGACATTTGTATGTGGACGGGTGATACACGTGCGTGTTGCCTGCGTGAGAAAACCCGCGACATCTAAGTGTAATGGCATCGATGATGCTGTCCTGTGATTGTTGACGATAAGTGAATCTACTAATAAAAGTAGCTACACTTCAAGAGTGACAATGCTCGCGCCGGTTGGTAAAGTCGTCAATGAGGCTGCACAACAACATGTAGGCGAGTTAGCAGAAAATAGTACCGATTCGATGATTTCAAATGTGGCAATAGGGGGTGGATTACGAATGTGGAGAGAGTTTTGGAGATGACTGGTAAAGACACAAAAAGGTATAAGACGTGATTGATAATATCTAAGTCATGACTCAATTAAAAATGTATCGGATATCAAATTTTATATGGGCGTGCTTGGGCTGCAGGATCGAATCAAGCGAGGTTTCCAGTATTATTTTTAGCGGGCTAATGAACGTCGTGAATAGAATTAGATGTTTTTGATAGGTCTATGTATTTTCTCCAGTGTAATGCCTCCCTAGAAATCGATGGAAATTGTACACAAGACAACGATACAGACTTCCCATATTTCATTGACGGAAAGGAACTCAAAGCATGTTTAAAAAAATGATCATGTTGTCACTACTATTACGGAGTTACCAGACAGAGTGAAGATTAAGTGAGACCCGCTAGCCCGTCTATGATGTTTCACAAGGATGGACTCGATCATGTAGATCATATAAAATTTGTACGCTGATGATCTCAATATTCTGGAGACACCAGACATAGATGTACAAGTTGAATTACAACCTTGGAGTTCAACAGCTACGAGAACATGTTCATGGAGTCTCATTATAGTTTTCGTGTATTTTGTCTCTCAGTCATAGACTTGGGTCATGCAACCATGTCGAACATCAAAACACATGATGTCAGGCCGAGAAACGACCAACGATAACAATACAGTTTTGGGGTAAAGTTGTTCTGCCGTTATTAACATTGTGGATGCCTGTGATGGTTCCTGTGTCGTCCATATATGAGCATTTGTTGTCTTTTATATGGTCTGGAGGTCAGTTACCGCTTTCGTTTCTCGCATTCACAATAGGTTCGACACAACATGACATTCAACAGTTTTCATGGCACTTATGTACGCAATAAGGTACGAACACATCAATATACACATTGGTGACTTTTTGAAATTATGGCTCAGTGGCTGGCGTCATATGAATATCTCAAGTTTCTGTACTTAAGCGGGTATACGAACTGAGATATTAAAAGCCGTTGTCATAGATGGGCCAGAATCAAAGTATTAACACGGGTCTTTAGGTATCCCCAGAAGACTTCACTGGATTGTAGCTGTTGTTTTACTTTCGTTGGAACACCTGGTGTTGTTAAGATTGTCTGTCGTTGATATGCATCTTTATCCACGTGTATCTGCTGTCCCTTGTGCCGATTATATATGCGGTGCTGTGATTCTTTCTGATAAGGTGTTGTTGCTGGAGGGTACACGTGGTCCAATAAGGATTATCGACGCGCCGTTGGAGACCCGTTTTTGTTCTTATAAGCCATCACAATTTAAAATAAAGTTAAGTTTGGCCTTAGCGAAATCCATCTTGCGGAAACAAAGAGAGCAATAAGAAAATATTGCGAACTCTCATTTGAACTTTCTCTGGCAAAGTTAACTGGAAATGTCCGCATGAGACTAACTGAAACGCAACTTGATTTACTAAAGGCAGCCAAACAAGAGAACATCTCATTTTATCTTATCTACCATTTAAATATGCATGCTTCTATTACCTTATTAATGTAATGCAGGAGATCCGCAGACTATAAGATTAAGGATGCATTTGGAAAGAAACCGAAAGCAACAATGGTTTTTAGTCGCTTCACTGAATACCTAAAGAATCATCTTTTGGAAACAGTCCACGAAAGTCATTCCTCTCTTGTCACAATGAAAATCGAATGGGTCATTACCGTGCCCGCCATTTGGGACGAATCGGGGAAAAATATTAATGAGAGAGGCTGCTAAAGAGGTAAAATGATTTTAGTTGATCTAATCTAGTGTTACATAGTTTAAATAATCATGACTGTAAGTGTTCTGCAATGAACTGCTTAAGAAAAAAGACATGTCGCATAGATACTTAGTGATTAATTTTGGCTATGAATGAAAAATTTAATCTCCTTATGTAACTCAAAGTCAATATGGCATGGTAGTTCCCCTGCTAGAACAGCAAACTATCATCTATCATCTGTATATGGTATAGTTAAAATTATCCCAGAATACTAGCTTTCTGTTTAATCTACACAATGAATTTAATGGAATACATCATCGGAACAATATTAATTAGCTTTTGAATATAATTTGATATCTGGTTTTTAAAACGTGCATTTTTTATTTGATCATTTTATTATTAGAGTCACAAATTTGCCACTATTCAGTAGTGATAATAATGGAGTGGTAATGAATTTCACTTGACAAATCCGGAATAATGTACAAATATGGTCTGTTTGTTCTACACTCTCTTTTTTGAGGAAGAATATTGTTCTTGAAGTATCCTATGCACTGGTGTTTGCTGTGAGTGTTATGCTCTTAGGTTTTACTGGCAAGGGATTATGCTCTGAGGTTTACAGTGACAGGGTTATGTTCTGAGGTTTAACGTTGGAGTGTTATAATTTTAGGTGTACCGTGATACGCTTATGCTCTGAGGATTTGTTTGGTAGGTTTAAGCGTTTAATAAAAAACTAATTCATATGTTCACTCTTTGCTTGTGATACAATATGGTTATTTGTCCTTCAGTCTGTAAGTAGTTATTGCTATTATGATGGGCACGATGCAATTTCTCGGTGTGGGAAAAGCGACAAGAAGTTGGTGCGAGACATCATAGGTAAATACTACCCAAGGCAGAAATCGACTGCTTTCACTTGGAGCTATGAATTAATTTTTTATGATTTGCAATTGCAGACTGGTAAACTAGAAGTTAAGTTTGATATTGCTCGTGAAATAGAAGCTGCCTCGCTCTGGTGCATGGAAATTCCGTTAGAAAGAAATGCCACTGAATCAGACTTCAAATCATTCTCTAAAGGGACAAAGTACATGATTGGAATGAACGTATAATTTGCTTCTTAATATTCGATATTACGTTATATTTCTGCTCGTAACTGCGGCACTGCTTCGATCAATGCTTGTACGAGTTGTGTGAGTGATTTGGATTTTTAACGTAGCTTTATAAAGGTTTTCAACCATACCGTTACGATGTCTGCAGTGTGGCAGTTTATTGTGATGGCTAGCACGGGGCATTATGCCGCGGACATGTAGCATCATGTCCCACCCAGTCCCATTATTCTGACATCAGGCCGACCAGTCCAAACACTGACCTCTTAATGCTGAGCGCGAAACGAGGCAGGTACTAGTACCATTTGCAAAAGTCTTTGGTATGACTCGGCCGGGATTCCAACCTACGACCACCCGCATTTGAGGCGGACTATTCAACCGTGTAGTACGACTAGTAGTAATAGATACAATAATGCAAACAAGGATGTTTTTTTGTGACAAGTAACAGTGTTTCAAGCGAATAACAATGTGATATTTTTGCTCATAAAATCGAAATGTTTATTTCTTTTTTTCTACTTTGGAAGAGAACGTGCTTTTTAAAGGGATGTTCCGGTCAGATTGGACGTGATTGGTGTAAACCTACACATGTCGTCCTAGTTCATGTTAATATGCACTGGTACCACTTGCTATAACGTTCACTTATTTCCGCTAATTTGTGAATGTAATCACTATTACACTTGTTGGATGGAAGAGGCATTATTTTCCTGATTTTATCTTTAGCCGTGAAATAAGAAAATAAGTACACTTGTGCATCTGACAGAATAATTGCTCTGTAACCACCATGCCCAGCCGGTATATCATTAACAGTAGCTCGCACATGAATATCAACGACTGATTGTCTGAACAAATGCAGATGTTCCTGTGAGAAATAATAGGTTGGATACAGCATTGAGAAATAACGCTGTGACATCTGCAAACCAGAATCAACAGTCTGATCACCTCCCGTAAGTCTCATCAAACTATGATTCGCCCGTGCTACGTTGTTTTGTTCGAAGTTCAGTATTATGTCTTCAGACGGTTCCTGGTGTCCATTTATTCTCAGCGACATCGTGGACGCAGCTAATCTAATAAACACCATCGAGTTTCTTTCTTGATTTTCTAATCTTGTATTACCTTGAAACGCAACGAATATATGTCGTGGTGCTGAAATTTCCTGTTGAGACGTTATCTGCAATGCAATTGAATTTGCTGTGCTTGTAACTGAGTCTGTAATCATTGGCAGCCACTACAGCGTTGACTTGCCGTCGTTATCCATGAACGATAATAATCGATCTTCTTCTGTGAAAGATGGAGTCATTACTGCCATCCACAATGCAAATCTTGTTAGTACTACTTTACCTGCACCTGCAGCATTATCTCGCCAAATTGCATCGTTGTCAGTGGACTTTCGGACTAACTCATCTGTATGTTTGGCTCTGAAGATAACTTTTCTAACATGTCTGCAGAATCCAAAGATATGCGACAGAGGTATCACACAGCTGAATCTACCTTAAACATCAATTTGAGATCATCGGGCTTGAAATCCCTAGTTACATTCTGGATTACAGCCATGGACTACCGGGTTTACGTCGACGTCAGCGGCGCCGGCGAAGTTTCTTGGTCGTCTTATGTCATAATGTATATGATTAGGGTGGTCAGCAATATCCTTTGAGAACATCATTGATAGACTAGCAGACCTTGAATAATCATCGGAATATCTTGGAAGACCGAGTATCATCGTACCAATATCGACGTCATTGGGACATACTTCGATTCGTCTGCTATCAATCATATACAAGGCACTTATAAATAACGCAATAACACCATCATTAACAAATACGTATTTTGTGTCTTCTGCAGCGCATTAATTATTGTTATCGCTCAAAAATCTACCCTGAACTTCAAATAAATGCCTCGGCCGGCCGGAAATACCTGGATGTATCTTGGACTTGTAGTTCGATTCGCCCACGTTGGTTTGGTTCTCGTACTTCATAAGAATAATATTGATAATCACCCACAGACTCATCCTTGAGTACTGTTGCATCCATGTTAAATGCGGGATCAGGTAAATGTTTGAACATTTTTATTTTATTCGCTGTTTCTAAAACGACGTTCCAACATTGATCAATAAGTGATTGATCCGCGACGACGACGGGGCAGACCAGTACACCCTATTAGGTTTGCGGTTATGTTTTTTTTCTGTCTCTGTTTTGTCGGTGATGGAACTCCAGCTAATTCTTTCAACTGCTCATTTGCAGCTTGATTTTACTGACACATGATGGCATCACTTCGGTGTTGGGCCGTTTTACTAGAATGCTTACTTCGGTGCTGGGCATTCATACTGGAATGCTTACGTTGGAATGCTTGAGATTCTGCTGTGGTTTTAGTCGTATTAATCATAGGAGTCTGTCTTTGATCGCGGAGAATGATTTACCAGCAACATCACCAATAGCGCCAATACCCTTATCACGAACAACTTCGATGGCTTTGATACCTAATTCCTTTACAATCGTGATAGCTTCTAAATAAACTTTGAATAACATTGCCTAGTCCATCTCCATAGACCATTTTATAAACCGGAAATCGTGAATTTATCACCCTGACGTTTTCAAGTCCACGTTGGGCATTATGTATAATCATGTTATTTTGTTATCACCGATCTAATTGATCACTCGCTGTAGTAATCGTCGGTAATTTCGTTGATATGCGCCCGATAGACGCTACTGTACATGACGCCACCGGTAAATAAATGCTGATAAATAGCGGCTGCTTCATTTTCCATGATTTCATGGGAATTGTTGCCGGTTCGTCTTCCACGTGTCAGAATTTCTAGTCGATCAAAATCAGCGAGGAAATTATTTGGACAAAGTTTATCCTGAATCACCGGCGATTTTACCACCTTGTTGCCTACGACGTCGATCGCGAGTGGCAAGGTCACTTCCTACTACTTCTTCTTCCTCTGCAGGAGGTGGACCAAATTGTGATCTTTTGGTCGATAATATATGTCCAAGTAATTTATTTTTAGCAGCTTCATTCACTAGTTTCTTTAATGCTTTTAATAAAGGCTTATATTTCCCTGTGATTTTTGTTAAACCTTGATATTTTCGAAACACAAAAAGGAACCCAGTTTGATTCTGGAACATCGGCGGTCTCTGGATCTAATAATTTATCACGAATCGAACAACCTATAGGGTTTATTTGAAGTTTTATAGAACCTTTATCGGTAAATTCGGCGGGTATTTTTTTATATCAGATTTTGGTTTTGATGCAACAAGATCCATCACTTTAGCAATTTCATCACGAGAATCATCGATTCTATAAATTGCTCCCTCTATTTCTTTCTCTAATGGTGATTGAGTAGCAGCTGTTTCAGCTGGAAGTTCACGGAGAATATTTTTTGTTTCTTTTAGTTCTTTTTGCTATTTTGTCGGTTGATTTAGCGGTTTTTTCCAACGACGAAAGAAGATCTTTAGTGGCTTTTGTGATTGGTTTAAATAACTGTTCTGTAACCTCTGTAAATTCCACATGAGCATCTTGGCGTTGTTGCAGCTGTTGTTTGACAGTAGCAAGGACTGGAAGATACTTCTATGTTGCATCTAGCCCTTGTCAAGATAATTTTGCCGTAGGAGATCCCATAGTAAGCGCAGAATCACCCATTATTATTATTACATCAACGATTTAATTACAGGTCACTGAGTCAGCAGATATGCAAGGTTTTACTATATTACATTAACGTAACGTATTGTTTGACGTACAGTGAATTGCCCTAATCTCAATTCGACTCAAAATTTAGACATTGCCCTGGTCAAGTGTCTGATTGCGCTAGATATATCTATCCGCTAATAATACCACGCAGGGTTTCCCATATGAAGTCACGTGTCTTAGTGCGCTACCTATGTGCTATTAATAACTCGCTGAGATTTTACAAGGTAAAAATTGATAATTGTATAATAGTTAGAGAAATCTATGCCTGTTACATTAAACATAACTTTTAAAATACTAGAATACTTGATAAATAAATTATATGATCTAAATGCGTGTGCACGTTTAATGTTTTTTCGTTTGTATATCTGTGTATTCACAAATATAATATACTGATATATTCTCTGTGAAAACTACCCATTTTTCCGCAGGCTGTTTAGGAACATTCTCGAGTATGGTGATAGCAGACCTGTTTCGCTTAACAAACTCTACCTGTGGACTACAGAGATGGATTATTCTCCCACTCGGCAATATACGTAGTACGAATTTAGATATATTATTTATAAATAAATCTATTTATATATTTAATTTCAGCTGAATATTCTAAACCACGGGATTGTTAAAAATTATCTAAAACTTTATTGATTTATCGTCAGTAGGTGTTTATATTAGGTTTTAACATATATCTCTCGAAGCTAATTAGTCTAGTTGTAATGTCGTTGGATTCCCAAACCATTAATGCTATACTTCGTGGGTTCAAACTCCGGACTAGGCTTATTGCTGGCGGGTGAACCCTGAAGGTATTTATATGGGTTGCTCCAGCAAAGCTCGAAAGTTAACCTGACATTCACTGATAATTGTTAGTTCATCTCAAATGCGAAAGGGGTTGGGGTTTTGTACCCTGGAGATTTCGTTAGGAGGTGGTTTGGTATAAAACAGTTATCAATACTTAATGAATATCCTGACCGTAGATCGTGTGGCTGACAAGCTTCGATTTTTTTTTCAAAAATGCTAATAAAAGTATTAAAGCATTAATGCAAAAATTCTAATAAAAGCATTAAAGCAAAATTGCTAATAAAAGCATTAAAACAATTATGCTATTAGAAGCATCATTATGCTATTAGAAGCATCAAAGCAAAATTGCTAATGAAAACATTAAAGTAATTATGCTAATAAACCATGAAAGCAAAAATGCTAATAAAAATTTAAAAAAAAAAAAATATATTTTGATTTGGTCATCTGGGGATTAAAATAAATCAACCTTGTTCGATTAATGAGAAAACAATAACGAAGCCCCAAAATTACATAACGTGGACAACAACAAGTTTTTCTGTCAAAGATTGATTGCTGAAACAGGGCCTTGTATTTTTTGCGTCATTTTCACTTAACCCTTCTTTGCTGTTTTGTTCATATTGTGACTAAAAGTCAAATAAAATATTCACATTTTATGGCACATAATAACACATCATGATGTGTCACATAAAGTTTATGTTACCGTGTATTGGTCATTCCAACGGTTCCATTCATTTTTTTTGCGTCATCTTTTTCACCTATATCCGCTCCCCGGAATAAAACATAAAATTAAAATAAACTATACCCACCCCCACCTCTGAATAAAAATGTATAAAGTGGGAATAGGCACGTGATAAACAAATCAAATAGAGTCAAGGAACAAAATAATGAATATCAATATTCAGCTATTTTACCCTTTACCCACAACCTATGTATACAATACACAATGATGAGCATTTGTGTACGTTAAGACATTGCCTCGAAACAATTTCAATGATTCCGACCCCGTAATGTTTAGTTTCCCTTTTATGTTAGGATATAAATAATAATTCCCGAAACAAATACAAAACATACATATTATTTCACATTTGAACTTTTATTACTATCAATCCTGAAATTTTATTCTGTATCTGTTTTCTTCATGATCACCAGTACCCTTATGTGTCTGGAATGGAGAAATGAATGAATGAGTCAACCAACCAACCACCACGTAATTAATTAATTAAATGAATCAATAATGATTGCGAATGTAACAATATTATTATCAGTGCCTTATTGCTGGCAGGAAATGGGAAAAGCACTTAGATGATGGTTGAACATATTTATATATCTAGCTAACTAGCTAGCCCGCTGTCAGTATATCTATAAAGGTAACAAATATGCTTCAACGACATAAGAATTCAACATAAGCCATTTAATTACGTTATACATAGTTGTGAATCATGCAATGCCCGTTTTACTTGAAACATGTACATTAAGACTCATAATACCAATCAAAACGGAAACGTAGACATATTAGCCAAGTAAACCGAGGAAATTCTTCACGTTGCTGGGAACTATATTTTATGTTTCATATACCAAGATTAAGCTTCTTTTAATGTTTTTAATTCAACAGGAGTTTTAACTCCTAAGACGCGTGCAGTTTGCTATATGTTTTTTTTGGCAGGTTTGAATTAATATTTGTTACTTTTATCATTTTGACCCTGTCGACTATTACTTCTACTATTACTACTATCACTACAAATTCTACTGCTGTTACAATTATTACTAAACTTAAACTCAATGATACCAATGTCGACAATGTATTTATCTAGGGTATGTTCTTTCAAGATAGAGGCAACATTTATACTGGATTGCTCATTGTCATTTATCTATGACTAAGAAATAAAATAAATGAAAGCTAGCGTGGCCTTTACTAGTGTAATTCATCCATTTTTGTGTACTTTGTGTTACACTTTTTTTCTTCAAATAGATTTCGTTTAAGCAATTGGATTAACCCCTCATAATCGGTATTTATAAATCTGGATGTTCATGATAATGTTGAGGCCGGTAGGACTAGTACTTTCTGCAATGCGAGGACCATTTTGATCATGTGTGTAAGGCAATATATTCCTCTTAAACCACCAAACAAACGCGGAAGCAATCAATCGCTCGGGTTAGATTTTCAATAGACAACCGAATAATATCAATAGACAACCGAATAATATTAATGGACAACTGAATACTCACTTGCAGGATATACTATCATTTTCGTCCTTCACACATATTTTAACTGGACTGAAGTATCGATCATCCTTTTCAGCTGTAAAGTGTTCCAGTCAAGATTATAAAACAGTATATAAGGGTTATTGTTTTAAATATAACTAAACTCTTGGCATGTAAGCAAAGTAAACGAACTGAAATATAATAATAATAATAATAATAATAATAATAATAATAATAATAATAACGATAATAATAATTGTTATGTTTATTTAATTTAATTGTTTGTCTGTTAGTTTTCATTTTTTTATATAAAGGTTTTTGTTTTGAATGTAACAAAACTCGTGGCATGTAAGCAAAGCTCACAAAATGAAATAAATAATAATAATAATAATAATAATAATAATAATATAGAAATTTAAATGCGACATATTTAGATTTTTTAATCTTATTATCAATGAATAACTCAATCAGGCAATCAACCAAAAACAGGTATATATATATATATATATATATATATATATATATATATATATATATATATATATATATATATATATATATATATATATATATATATATGTGTGTGTGTGTGTGTGTGTGTGTGTGTGTGTGTGTTTATTACTGGCAAAAAGTACACAATAATATGAAATTATACCTATGTTTCGTATCATTTATCTTTTACAGAATAGCAGTATTTCATCTAAGGTTGCCATTAATAGGCACAGTAATCACTAAAAAATAAATCCTGTTTAAGAATGCCTATACAAATATAACGATCTGATCCTATGACCTGCAATGAAAATTATAATCTTAGTACAAGACATAGACCACACAAGGTCCTACCCGCTAGGAAGTACTGTGTGTTTGTTGTAAAGTCGAATGTACACGAGGGACTATCATTTATCTTGAAGAACGCCTCCTTTCCATCTGTAAGTCGCATGGCAGACTGAAAACAAACTCTCCTGCAGTTAATTTTATACACAAAGCAAGTGCACATTATATTCCTTATAGTGTAATCCGTTCATTTGCGAAAGATCTATAACAAAATTCTATTTTGCAATAATTTTAGGCGAGTGTAAGACAATTGTTTCCCCCAACACAGACTTGATGCAGTGAAATATTCAGAAAGATGCAGTGAACTTTTCTTCACAAGCACATTGTTCTTTCTTTGACCTCATGCACTTAGAACAACCATTACATTTTGTGACTGAGTTTCTGCTGAATTCGATCAACCGTTATTTTGTCATAAAAAAGGATATCTGGCATTGTTAAAGAACACACACACACACACACACACACACACACACACACACACACATATATATATATATATATATATATATATATATATATATATATATATATATATATATATATATATATATATATATATATATATATATATAATTTAATTACTTGTTTGTTAGTTTTAATTTTTTTTAAATTTTATTTTATTCTATTACTTGTTATTGTAATGATAACTTTGTCTACCGGATTTGATATTTTTTTCAGAAATTCAGTTCAGATCTGTTTAACCTGATAAGCAACCAGTAGTTTAAACATTGTATCTTGTTTCTGACCTTGATTCAGAAATCAGATAGAATTCTAGTAACAACGTTTTTTATTTTTTTTATTCAATCTAAGAGTAAGATTCATTCACTGGAATAAAGGTCATACCTAGAGTACGTATTAATTAGCATGTAAAACATAGTCTACGTTGTTCTAGAAGGTGACCACGCGACCCTCATACGGGAATCTGTTTTGCGTCTTAACTTACTGTATAACCGTTTTCTTGAGAAGTATGAGCCGATTGGTCTTGAAATCTCCGATACTTAAAGGTGTCTTATTGTGACCAGTTTTAGTTGAATTTTTTATTTTATGAAATTATTGATTCTTTCCCTGGAAAATACTAGTGCTCATACAGAAATTCTTGGACAATGATGTTTATCGAAATTTATTCAGACTTCAAAACAGGAATATTATTTTTCTGTGATTCAGCAAGGAACTGTTGAAACGGCAACACTTTGAAGGTCATGACATACGTCATCGCCCTCCATTTGATTTCATCACGACTCAAACAAAGATTTATTTAGGACTTTGCATTGATAGGACTTATTTTTTTCATTCTTGTATCAATTTTCGGATTTGATTCGTAAACCGTAATTCCTTTTTTCTCATTTTTACCTTGTTTTTTCTAAGGAAGTAAATTATTTGCTACGTTTGTACGAGCCTAGACACGTAACTATATATGCTGGTGAAATTCCAGCTTATTTAGAAATATTGGCTGTAAACCTAAATAGAAGTTGTTCATTACCATACCATATCTGTGTTTGCTAGAGATTACACTCAGCGCCAATAATAGATCCCCAAGTTTCCCTCAGTTCGTGAGTATTGCATGTGTGTTTGATAGACGCTTGGGCAATTTAATGTAAAGTGTACCGACAGATTTCAGAACAATATTAGCCATCGCTGAGGTATGTGGTAAAAATTTAGTTTCTGCTGGTAGAAAAACATGATAGAAATTTAGTTTGAGGTTGTTGTTGTTGTTGTTGTTGTTGGAGGGTTTAACGCCGTTGTTCAGCACAATATAGGCTATATATGGCGGCCAGTATATATGGTGGAGGAAGAACCCTGAAAAACCCCAGAAAGAACGAACGACCCACGAGAAGCTACTGGAGAAGCTACTGGCAAGCTTTCTCACATGCCTACAGTGACCGAACCCGGAACTCGAACCCACTCAAACAAAGGTGAAATGGCACTAATCCGTAATGGCGAGCTCTTTAGACCACTCGGCCACTCGGGGTCCCCGTTTGTGGAGGTAGATAACGATATATGCAGATAAATACATATCAATAATGAAATATTTTTTAATGACTAATCATTAATAAAAAAACCAACATGCCTGATGATTAATTAATAATGAAACCATGTCCAATGACTATAAGACTTGCTACATAAGCTAGAAATATCTATCGCTTTTATTTCCTCAGCTTGTCCTAAACATGTAGTCAAGATATTAATCCTCCAATTTATATGTTTTAGAGTTTATTAACAATCGTAGTATACAATAGTAGTTCTGAAAATTTTCACGATTGTAGCATATTAATTTGGCAACAATAGTGGATAATTTTCATCATTGCACAAGAATTGTTGAAAAGTTGTATCATTGTTATATGGGTAACATACCAGAGAGTGGGAACGGCAGCAGTATGTGTTAATATGCATCTTGTGGCCTGCTGTTATCTGTGTGTATATATATATATATATATATATATATATATATATATATATATATATATACATATATATATATACATATATATATATATATATATATATATATATATATATATATATATATATATATATATATATATATATAGTTGTTCTCGGAAGTAGATTTAGTCTGCATGTCAGAATGAAGAATCATCGACACCCTTTTATAGAAGGAAAAAGTGTGGGAACAATTTTATTACAAGAGACATGCGTAACTTATTTGTTACTCGATATATGCGTGGTGATATCTTTTGTACATAGACAGCAATGCATGGGGAAATACTGAAATCATCTAACCTTCGTCACCTTGTCAATGCGGATATCATAAAGGAAATAATCTGCAGAATCCCCTCTGCCACTGTGTCTTTCCTTTCTCTCGACGGTTAGCTCCCAGACTGGCAAAATAAAATATAAAATGGTCAATAATAGTGTTGAATATTATTGACTCGTATTACGTGGTAAAATAAAATTCATCATCTCAATAACCAAATTCAGGTTTGTACGTTAGATACAGTTTATTTGCATTAGCTTAACCGATCATATACGAAAGAAATAGTTCATAACATAGACATCTCACTTGTGATATTAACAGTTTAGACTTATAGATGTTATCATGACAAAGAATTCCATGCATTTGTCTGAACTCTTTTGAACATGGTTTTATTTTTATACCACACATAAAAGTGTCATTAGAGATATGTGGTAACAAACCTCAGTTTCATATGAACTGGTCAAAAGTTTATCAAACCATATTTGTCCCGTTATACGGTCATTATGCCTTGGATGGCAAGCAGTAAATTGTTTCTTTTGTGGTTTAGCCTAAAGCATATAGGATTTCAAGCTTACACTGTTGTAGTTCTTTCTTACCCACATTATAACAATACTATAATCTGTAAATTAATATAAACATGCATTTGTGGCATTAACATAAAAATTTATAAAATGGTACGGATAATTAAATCACTAAATAAACAGTCAGCACATTTGCTGTCTCCTGGCTGAAATCAGCCAAACGTCACTACAATTGGAATGATCCGCCATCAGGCAAAACCAGCAAGCTGTCCTGCCAGGTATCACCCGCACGTATAGGGCGAATTATCGGCTCACATATTGTCGAACCTCATTGCTACCTTTTAACATATCAACATATTTGCAAGGCACGATCGAAAATTCACAAAGTTTTACATTTTTAGCACTGGCTAGTGGCGTTACGATTTCCCAATTCGAAACGTGCCATACATATATAGAGAATCTCAAATGGGTAATAATTTAATATTTTATTTTAGTAGTGGAAATTATTTAGATAGAAAGAAAAAAGAATAATTTCGCTCATTCTGACAGACGTTGCAGATTTCATTTCTTGGGCGTAAAACTAGTCCCAAACAAAGTTAAGCTAGTATTAACGTTGTAAAGTAGATTATTGTTTTCTTACAATATATAAGTCAAAGAACAAGCGTCCTTTCAATTAAACAGAACATTTTACACAGAGAAAATCATTTTCAACACAGAATGTCCAATGCTCGTGATGTCATATTATTTTATGTAGTCCGGTTAGAATGCAGTAGACGGTCAATGTTTACATAACCTAACATGTCACTTTCACAACTAAACATTACATTGTTGCAATATTCATTCGAAAGAAAGTTTCTTGGATGCAGAATTTCCCATATTTACTGTAGTGTATCTGTGACCGGATATTGGAAGTATTTAACTTGGAACAGCAGACTACAGAATATGTTAACAAATTTCATTTTGAGTCGGAATTGCATCATACATTAACCGCCTTAAATATGCAGTGGTTGGATAAACATCTGTCAGTTTGCAGACCTGTTTATGTCCACGTTCTTCTGTGAACAGAAGTGAGTTTATTTACTTCTTTAAGTTAACATTTAAACTACTCTTGTATATAGAGTGGATTCTATGCTTCAGGTTTACCGCCCCCCTCCAACACCAAGTTACTCATTCGCTATGAAGTGAGCAATATTCTTAGTTTTACTTGTTGTTGTTGCTGTTCTTGTCTTGGGGTTTTAGCCATTTTTCATGTTATGTCATGTTGATAACATAACAAGCCCATGCGGTGGTAAATTTGCCATATTCAGACAGACAAGACCAGTTTTCCCCAATTCTTTTGGTGAATCGAATCACAAAATGGCGGCCAAAATGTTCATTGACTAGAAAACATTCCAGAAGGCGGGGTGAAAAATGTTTTTCCACCATAGCAGCCAAACAGTAAAGAGAATACTGCACACTAATTTCATAGGTGTATTTGGACCAATCAGAATCACATAAAGTGATATGTTCACATCTGATAATATAAAAAATATGAAATTGCACACAAAATAGGCACAGTGAACTGACTATGTGATAATTATCGATGAATAACTGATTGTGCTAGGAAAAGAAACTCTGTTTTGCTGATTAGAATGCATGAAATATCACATTGTGTCAACTTTCCGAGAAAAAAAACAAAAAAAAAAAAAACAACGTGCACTCGGGCTTGCACGGTTGATTAAATCGGGTTTATGCATTTTAATGATTTAAGAGGAATGTTTATCGCAGGCATCAACGTGTGAAACAGATGTTAGACAGCGGCGTGCAACGGTTATACATTTAGTGTATATCATTAAACACAGCAGTCGTCAGACTGATCAGAGAGATTGTAGAGTTTTCATTACTTGAGTAGCACCATAACTTACTCTCATCTGCCAGACAGGACTCTGTCGCAAGTATGGCTTCATAACAAGAGCAAGCTTTCACCGACTGGCGTGCAACCATCAACACAAGGCAGCTGCTTGCGACCGCAGCAGTGATTGCGACTCTGGAGAACATTATCAATTCGTTGATTGAAGCTGGAATTAATATAAATTTCTTTAGAAATACGATATTAAATAAATCATATTTGCATATTATTTCCACTTTCTTGAACAGTAAATTTTAACAACAATCGCTGTCTCAATAATCATATACAACATTATCCAGTAAGAAGAACCAATAATGCAAGTGTAGGGCCTAAGGACAATGGTGATGATATTGTACAATTTTTACCATAATATTATCAAACTGAGAAAAGGAGGAAGAGGGACAAATGTCTACTCCATTCAAGAGGTACTACTGACCGTTTATGCAAGCTAGACTGTCATCTTTAGATGGGCCAGTGATATCTGCATTGTTGGGATGAAAACGTGCTTTATGCTGGTTTCTGGAGAGGTGCATCCGATTGTATGCATTAATTTATCGGCACTATGCACATACATGGTTTCATAGATAACGAGTGTATCCTATTATATGATTGATAATACTTTAAACGATGCATTAAACATACTAGAAATATGAAATCATGTTGATATTTAAATGGTATCAAAAAACCTAAGGAAATATTCGACATTTTTGCACATCTGTTGTATCATATATTTTATGTAATACTTAACACTTTATGGCCATAATAAATTAAGAATATCCATAGCCGGTCCTCCGATTAGAAACAATAAAGATATATCTACTACTGTCATAATGATTAAACTCTTGCTGGTAAAATGATCTCGGCCTTAATTGGAGTATTATTAATAACTATTCAGTTTTGGACGATAACTTTTTATAGGAATAGTACACAAGCGTATAACCCATTGACCATAGTTTGAATAGCTATGCACTGCAAAAAAGAAGTTTCTAACGTTGTATACATACTAATGCTACTAATGATAATACAATTACTACTACTGTTGATATATATATATATATATATATATATATATATATATATATATATATATATATATATATATGTATATGTATGTATGTATGTATGTGTGTGTGTGTGTGTGTGTGTGTGTGTGTGTGTGTGTGTCGCCATTGGATAATACATTTTATTTCTGGGGGCAATATTGATGAAAGACCATCATTTATTTTTATGGGGTTAATAGTGATGGAATCATCAATATTCCACTTCCACGCGTTAGAGAGCAGGTGTATTTGACTGCACAAAAGTCACACCAATATATTTAACTGCAATCTAGAGCTTGATAGTCAGACTTGTGGAACAGTTAAAAGTAGGCTTTCCCATTCGATCAATATGAAACCTATTATCAAATACCTCTTTTAACGCAGATTGTAAAATAACTGAAATTACTTAGCGAAAAGCACGCACTTTGCATGGATAAAATTGCGATATATATATATATATATATATATATATATATATATATATATATATATATATATATATATATATATACGTAAGGGCCTAGTTCCGAATTTCGCCTATGTTATTGACATGTAGTGATCATTTGCATGCCATTTTTGAATTTCTGTTTCGTTCTATACATACATACATACATACATACACACACACGCACACACATAGATACATACATACATACATACATACATACATACATACATACATACATACATGGAATCTGAGAATTTTTACGCTTTAATAATGGAACTGATCTTTAAAACAAAAACGTGTTTATTGGGATGGTTCAAGGACATTTCGAGCGTATTAAAATTAATGACGAAGCTAATATACCGTTGAAGAGGTTGGGCTGATGCAATATATAAATTTAACTAATCTTGTTTGCTAGGTTAAGTTGTTTCTGATGTAATGTATCACGTACGAAAGGTTCAGTCAAATCACCGTCCAAACAAGCATGATTCATCATAGTATCAATAGAACCTCAGTTTTTGCATGATAATAACTTTATAATCTTGGGCCCATGGCCAGTTTCAGAAGTGAGACTCTTCAAGGCTGGTGAATCGGAAATGGAGCATAATTGCACGTTTCGTGTCATTATGTACCGGATTTGGTCCTCCTGGAGCTAACTTGGAAATGAATTGGAAGACTAGAAAGCCAGAATTGCAACCTACGGATCTTGGGATGGCATGTTCTACGACTGTTTATCATTATTGTAGCTTAGCCTTTCTGATATGAAAGGAAAATGTAAGAGATGTTGTGATTAACACTGGGGCAATAAAAGCGATATGTGCGTGAGAAATGGAGTAAAGAAAAACAAAAGGAGCTTCATACTTTTAAGGAAAAAAAATATTCGTCGCTGAAAGCTCTAATTAAAATTTTTAGCACTCTGTGCAACTACGTTCTCATTTCTTCATGAACAGTAAGCGTCGCTCCTTTATTAGAGCTGACTTAGTAAATAAGCACACATAACGATGTTAACAGTAGTGGGTTAGTTCTTTGTTACAGTAACATGTACTGTATATTGTATAGTGCAGATATATTACACTTGAGAAAAGAGCGTAAGTAGTATAGTGTTGAGATATAGACTAAGGGGAGTCCTGTCTTAAATCAAAATGAGCCAAACTGTAAATTAACATTAGGTTATAATTTTGTTTATGTGGAAAATTGTAATATTGTAGCAGGTTATGATTGCTTTGTCGAGGAAATGATTCATGATAATATGATGGGTCCATCTGGCCTGGACATCATATCATATATTTAATTTGTCCATAGGGCATAACGGAATTAAGTTGTCCATAGGTTTTACAATACCGGTCTCTATGAGTCATAATGCAATTTTGCATACAATAATTCTTTTAACTCATAAAGGAATTTGATTCGGAGACGACCCTCCATGCAGCAACAATTTCTCTTCTGTTAATTTGTTACCCATTTATATATTATTCATCGCCTAGTTTACGATCTATCGCCCAATTATCTCCTGTCCAGCACGCGGTTTATTTAACTCCCAGATGACAGGGCATTTACAATCCAACAATTAGACAGTGTACTATCCAGCACCCAGATTGTTTACAATCCTGCACCCTATTATATACTTTCACGTATCCAGGTAGCATTCTATCCAGCACCCACTAGTTTATGCAACACTGAGTTATCAACTCTACAGAACACATTTATCTCCTATCCATCACCTAGGTATCTACTATTCATCTCATATTGTATGTATTATCCACCAACCAGTTATCTTCTATCCAACACAAAGTTCTTTACTATCCAGCACTCACCTTGCTAACTATCCAGGACACATTTATTTACTATGCACCACACACGTATTTACTAACCAGGTTCCCTTATCATCCTCATAATCCTTTCAGCAGTAAATATTATTATCCTACATGGAAGAAAGGGAGAGAAAGAACAGGGTATTATATAAAGATAGGGGCAACCAAGACAAAAAAGAACCTAAATTGCTTGTGAATAAAACTAACTACAGTACATCTTCTCAATAATTCTCTTATTGAGACACAGAAAGCATTAGTATAATTATCTATTAATTCAATCGGTATTCAAACGGTGAAAGTATTCTTGTTCCTTCTTCTCTTTTCTTAGTCCAGTTGACTTAGATCTCCGTGCCGTCTTTAAGACGTCTTTACCAGATTCTTGTCTCGCTGAAGGGCAGCTACATCCCCCCTAACTCGGCCTAGGGTGTACCGTTGAGCGTCTACTTGCTTTCGTAGGTGCTCAATATCCACCATTATGTCTACCGCTTGCAGCAAGATTTCAGTCTTATAAGGTTGGTTAGCTGTCACTCTTCTTCTGATTGACAATGAATGGTTTGACTTACTTACTTAGCTTGGATAATAGTAGCTTTCGTCACAAAATGCAGGTACGACTGGTTAATGTCCACACCACAGACTCCTTAATTTATAGGGTGGGGGAATCAGAGTCACATCCCACACGCGTTAATGAAGACCACGTATGCTATTCAATTGTGTCCGGATTCGGGGCAATTAAGCCCTACGAGACATATGATGAGTGCGAATAGAACCACACACACTCATCTTGATACAGTCTGTATCACGTTGAGACGATCGGAAGGAATTGATACCCAACTCAAGACGCCACCACGGTTCTCTGCGTACAACATTCATCGGGGCATCTGTTTACTAGACGAATGGGAATCGGTCGACACATTCGTCTTTGGATGTCCGAGCAGGGAAGGGAGGAAAGGGACTCGGATTGTTGTTATTGTTGTTGTGATTGGGTGTGCTGGTGGAAATGCAGCGGTGTTAAAAGAAGTTTCTTGTTTCCTCTTGGAAAGGTCTGCAAGAGGTGTTATTCCTGCTGGAATAGATGTAGGGAACACTGAAGTTGGTTTCTCCTGTTCTTGTTTGTTAAGTTCCTCTGTACGCTCCTGTCTGAATGTCACTAACACAGATCTTCAGAAGACAAACATATCTGATCCACCATAAATATTACTTTCTGCGTAGCTTGCAAAGTTTGTTTTCTATAGGTAGGCTCTGTAGGTCCTGCGGGAGAACTTATTCTGGATACAGAGTCCAACGTCAGTTGAATCTTCATTTGCTGACTCTAATGTGTTGGTATTCTTCTATTAGGCATAGGTCGTCTTTTTCTTACCTTTGGGGCATTCTGTCTCCAATATAAGTTGTTGTCAATACCTTCCCAGATTAAGAAAAACGTAGTTCTCTTGCCTTGTGCCCTAAGGCTCCAACTTAATATAAGTCTTAAACCTAAACCCAAGATTATACTCACGCTTCGCTTTATATGCTTAAGCACGAACATGAGGGAAAAGAGAAATTCACACAATATACATATCACATATAATACCTTAACATTGAAATGTGATATCGTCTTGATCTAAAAGAAACTCTGTCAACATTTTACACACAAACACACTATACTCCATAAAAACGCATATTCGATAAAGGCATTTTATGAGGAAAGCCAAAGCCAACGCCAAACATACATGTACCAAATCTACAAGGCACACATTTTGATAAGAGAACATATTGTTTAGTAAAGACAATCATATACACTGAGATACCAAACTTTCAAAACACACTTTTTGATAACTGCGATTCCACATGAATGTAACCTGGAATTAGCACTTCACCATTTAACACCCCATATACACAGTCCAAAACGCATTGTATAGCGTCCCCACAACATGTTTATGGTCAAGGTGATGTGTGGTAGTATGTTTGTTAGATTACATTTCCTTCTTTGAAACCCCACCCCTTTTCTCTTAAACTTGTTGTGGGGACGCTATACAATGCGTTTTGGACTGTATGCATGGGATCCTGAATGGTATAGGTATGTTTGGATAATATGTTTGTGTAATTTCATCTCCTTAGTTTACACAATACGCTATCTTCTGTTTTTGGTGTAGGACTTTAGATAATAGACGTTGCGTTTTGGATCGTCTGTGTGTCTGTGGGCGGGGCATTGAATGGCATAGATGGTTCATCTCATTCATTTACATCACATATTTCTTCCGACAGTGCATTTGAGATTTTAGACCCTACAAAAGCGGTTGAGGATGGTGATTTTGAGGTTCTGGATGGTAAGTGTGGTGTGGTGGACGGTATGTTTGTGCCATTTAATCTCCTATATTTAATCCCTAAACGTTTCTACTGATACTAAGTAGCAAGGATAAAGGCCGATTCTATCTCAAGACCTCTTTTTACCCCCTCCCCACTCTCAGAACAAATACAAATTACTTTCTCAGAGACCCTAAAACTCCCACCCCAAACGATTTTTCTAAAACCAAGAGGCCGATTCTAGCGCAGATATAATCCTATACTTTTTACACTAATATATTACATGTGTACCTAACAGATGTTGCCTAGCCTTTTGTAATGTAGTATAAAAAATCAATATCTCCATAGAAACCGAGCCAGGTAACTTCTTAGTCACGTCATGCGGTGATGTGTTAAACTAAATCACGTGATTTTCTAGAATCAGGTAGAAGATTGGGGATTCTATAATACTCAATCACGTGATTTTCTAGAATCAGGTAGAAGATAGGTAATTTTCCAGAATCTCAATCACGTGATTTTCCTGAACAGCAGTATATAAGGCGGGTAAAATTTCCTTCTGAGGCACTTTCAAGAGGACGTCTTCACCGAGCGGAATCAAGTAAGTGGCATTTTTCATATATTATTTTTTATTGTTTAGATAATATTTCATACCCTCTCATTATCATACTTTTTTTGATAATCTTTTTCATACTTACTGACTCTCATTGGTAGAATATCTGTTAATATACTGTCAATAATACGAAAATCACGTATCAAATCGTCCATATCATATTTTATACCCCGCAAGTAAGATCGTATCTGATCAAGTAATTTTTTATAGGTGATACTAGCCGTTTGGCAACTATTTTTTTTAGTCGCGAGTCGAGGTTCTATCTTTTTACACGCTGTTTCAAGAGAAACACCAATGCCCGATATTATTAACAAAAACGGGTTTAATGATGCACCACTTGAAATTATACCAGATCCGGTCAATAACAACGGTAAATATGATATTGCTCGAAGTATTTTGGTATAGTATTTATAACATTGTTTCACGCACCAAAGTTTTTATGATAAAATTTGTAATATTGCATTAGAGCGTCCACATCTTGTTTTGGAATTTCTTTTGAAATGTGATTGAAATCAAATATATATTTTTTCATTATATAATATTAATTTACAACAATGCTGGTTCTGGTTTGATTCATTATAGCTAATGATGTTAAGTAATTAATTAAAAAGTTTCAGCTATAAATTCTAGACACCACCAGTAACGTCTCGGAGGCATTTCCGTTGATATCAATGTAAAGATTTCTTTGATGTTCTTGGTTAGCATCACCAACAGAGGATTATGATATTCATTCGGTGATAATGAAGTTGCCGCAGTAATTTCCGAACCGTACATAGATAACCTGTATAACCCAGTTACTTCTGCGGTATGTTCGAGAGTGTTATTTCGCGGTGTCCATACTCCTGATCCTGATGCTACTGTGTACACGATATTTTTAATCTGTCCATGTGGAATTTTAATCAGATTATTTTTTTGAACAATATTAGGTATTCCACTGACAATGTCGTTGAGTTTCGTGTTAATGTCGGCTAGTTTTATTTCAACGGTTGGTTGTTCCCCAAAAAATTCTTTTAAAGGCTTGTTTATGTTTCTACGAAAATTTAAGAACGTTTCTACGTGTCTAGAAAAAGTAGCACTAAGTGTAGTCATTTCATCACCGATTGTTTTTAACGAAGTTGTTATAGGAATTTCCTTATCATCAACATACTTTTTCGTTGCAGCATCAAAATCATATTCCGGTGTTCTAAGATTATTAATGCCGTTGTTATTCATGTTGAGAAATGCACGCGTTATGCCACCGTTGGCCAATACGTACTTAGATTCTTGATCATCGACATATTTTTTTGTTGCGGCGTCCGCATCTGCGGCTGGGTTTCCAAGGCCTATAATTTTATTTTGATTCATAATAATGCTACCTGTAAATGAATCACCAGCTTTTTTGATATAATCGTTAATCGAGTTACCGGAATCTTGTATCTTACCTTGATTTGTAAAAGTAACAATATTATTAACAACTGCGGTGGGAATTCGTAGAAGTACATTTGACAGTTGTACATTACTCGTCTTTAATCGTCCTTGTTTATCCTGGAAAATAACAACTTCATTTTGATCTACACTTGTGAGATTTAATAAATTATCAATTTCATTTCTTAGCTGATCAAGAGTTGCGTACTTAGATAAGTCACCTTGATAACCTTCAGTCAATAAATCTCCTGTTAATGTTCCAAATTTTGTATAGTAGCTCATTATTTATTGTCTTACATAAAATTGTCAACATTATTTAGTTTAATATTACATAAAATTATATAACAACGATGGCAAAATCGTCGATATTAAACTTTGATACCGAGCGGCTGGTAAAACATAAACATAACAATGAACTTCCAGATTGTCATTATCTTATTGTTGGGCGAACTGGATCTGGAAAAACAAATTTGCTAATGAACTTGCTTCTTGGAGATAATTTTAACTACGATAGAGTTTATATTTATACAATTATTCCACAGCAAGATAAGTACGAGCTACTAAGCGAATATAATGACAAACTTCGTGATGATCTTGAGGCTGGTGAAGATTTTGTTAGAATCAGACAGCCAGAAGATCTTATTCCAGTTAATCAACTTGATGCATCTGAACATAAGATAGTAGTTTTTGACGATATTCCGCTAAATAATACGGAGATGAATAAAATAAGATCATATTTTTCACTATCGCGAAATAAAAAGTGTAATTCTATTTATTTAGCTCAAGGTTTTTATAATGTTGACAGATTTATTCAGCGAAATACCGGTTGTTTTATATTATTTCCGGGATTGGACAATGTTGACGTCAGCAATATTGCGAACGAACAATGCGGTGACGTAACAAAAGATAAATTTATCGAACTTTATCATAAAGCTACAAAAGATAAATATAACTTCTTCTTATTTGATAAACTTACACATGATCCAACTAAAATGTTTCGCTGTTGTATTAACACTTACTTACAGTAAGGCGTTTCAATTTTATAAAATTTATATATAATAATTTTGGACAAACGAGCAAAATATAGAAAACATATAGAAGATCTGAAAAAACTTGCTCAATCTCAAGCAGCACTTAAGCAAACAGTACAGCAAGCACGACGTGGGCAAGTAACTGCTGCAGAAACAACAGCTACGATTCTCAAACCAGTTACTGAAGCACTTCTTGGAAAACAACCTGAAACTAGGACACTGTCAGAAGAAGAACTTAAACAACTACAAGAAAAAGGTTTGGTTGGATTAGTTAAAGAACAACAAGAAGCAGCTGCTGCAAAAATTATTGCTAGATCTGACGAGGAAAAAAGAATGTTGGCTGAGGAACTTGTAAGGAACATTGCTGATCCCAACGCTAGGCAAGCTGAACTAAACCGGCTGATCAATAATCCGATTTTATTTGAAAGAAGATTAGCAGAATTAACTTCACATGAAATTAGGACTATATTAGGAAAATTATCAGAAAAATTAGAGGATATTGAAAAAGAGCAAGAAAGAGTCGGCGAGTTAACAGTAAAGTTTATAGAAATTGGTGAAAAAATAATTTTTTTAGAAAAAAAGCAAATGATAAAATAACAGATGGGGAATATAATGATTTTTAAAAAGATAATAATATAAACGATATTGATAATATAAGAAATTGGCTAAAAGAAAGATACGATAAATTTATTAATGATTTAAATGATATAATTACAAATAGTAATGAAGCTTACGATAAATTAGGAACAACTAAAAAAGAAGAAGATATAATTCCGCTCTTTGATATAATTAGGAAAGGTGTTATCGCTCGTGTCTTTCAAAAAACAGCTGGTGAAAACAGAGAAAAAATTTTGGTAAGGGGTGGTATTTTTATAGGAAATTTAAAATAAACGATGAAACTCGCATTAAAAAATATAGAGAAGCTGTAATAGCAAAAACTGGAACTGGTGTAAAAATATTTACATCAACCGCTGAAATGATAGGCAGATTAATGCTATTAATATCATCAAAAGAAGCTGGTAATATTGGTGTTGAAATTGACAATGAAATTATTGATATACTTGATCATCTAAGATCGGAAAATTTATTAACATCTGACGAGTATGAAACTTTACACCGCGACTTAATCTAGGCGATTTAATTTTATAAAAAATATAATAAATAACAATGTCAACAACATTATTGCTAGACTCTAGTACAACCGCAAAAGATAGCGCAAATTTTTCAGTAAATTATATTCCGCCAATACAACTTGATACTGAGAAACAGTATGAAATTGGATTAATTTCTTGTACTTGTTGGAATGCTATGGCTAACGTAAAAACTGATATTATTGATGAGATTGCAATTATTTCAATAAGAGACACGCAATGGAAAACATTTAAAATTCCACAAGGAGCTTATAATATTACTGATCTAAACAGAGTGATAAAAGAGCTTATGCAAAAAGAGAAGATGAAACCTGATAATTTCGAGTTAGCAGCGAATTATAACACGTTACGAGCTAGAATGACGATAAAAAATATGTCAGTTAGTTTTATATCACCGAGAAGGATCGCACCACTGATAGGATTTGAATATAGAGAGTATTATTTAGATCCTAATGAACCTATTACATTTGACGGTGAACTGCCGGTAAATATAACTGACGTAAATACAATATTAGTAAATTGCTCTATTGCTTCTGGATCTTAATCAGCCCAGGGCAGTAAAGGGCAAACGATTTACAGTTTCTCACCAGAAGTTCCGCCAGGTCCTCTCATGCAATTCACTCCGCGTCATATTATCTATTATCCGTTAAACGTTGAAAATCAAATATCAAGTATAACAATGCAATTAACAGATCAATCTGGTAGGCAATTAGATCTGAACAACGAAATTGTTACATATTATTTACACTTACGCGTACAATAACAAAGTTATTGCGACTTCGTGATTGACAATAAAAATTATACAACATCAGATATAATGAAACAGAGAAAAAAATTTATCGAAGAAAAATAGTAGGAGGATTTTTTGGAAGTATATTTACTAAAGTTATTGAAAATGTTCCGGGAATCGCGCGTAAAGTTGCACCAATTGCACTTGACGCAGGTAAAGCTTTTGCAACTGGGGCTGCATCTGCCGCTGGAACTGCGGTGGGACAAAAAATAGCTGATAAAATAAAAGGAGCACCGTCTACATCTGATATAAAACAAGCTATTTCAGAAATCGCTCCAACAAATGAAACGCAACGTGCTATGATAACAACAACGAAAAAACTTTTATCACCGAAAGGCGAGCAGATTATACAAAAATTAATATCTAAAGTAACGTCGCCGCAATAAAATTTTATATAATCTAATAAATAAAAAATGTCTGTTAAAAATTATCTCGATTTAGCAGAAACTTATGACACCGATGACACTGTAACAGAATTTGAGTACGTTGAGTATCTCGATGAAAATTCTAATGAACCAAATAAAACTGGTATTAGAACATTTAATACTCGAGACGAAGATGTATTTCTACTGCCACATAAGGCAATGTTAGAAGTTCGCGGTCAGATTATGACAGTAGCTAATCCACCTGTTGCAATTGCAGCTGGAACAGAAGTAGCTCTTATAAATAACGGCTGGTGTTTATTCAAAAGTGCTAGATATCAACTAGCTAATCAAACTGTTGAGGATATTTCAAGTCACTTACAAGTTGCAAGTACAATCTTAAATATTATTTCGTTTTCCGATGATTACTCCAGATCAACTGCAACGAAAATGATGTGGTTTAAAGATACTGGACGTGGTATAGCAGAATCAACCGAACTTTTCTCGAAAGGTGCTTTGGTACACGGAACTGATGCTGCTGCAGATCTTCCAATTGTGAGAAATTTTCTTATTGTTAATGCAGCCGCAATAGGTATAGTCGCACCAGCTGTAGACGCTAACGCAGACGCTGTGAGAGTCTCACTTACTGCAGCTTGTACTAATCTTGATATAACACCACCAGCTGCAGGTGCGACTGCTGTCGCAATGTTAGATTTGATTAATAACACAATTAGCGTAAAAAATCCACGTTATAATGAAGGTTTTGCTAGAAGAAAAGAACTTTATTTTCAGCAGCATAAAATATATCAAACAGCAGTTCCAAATACTACCGACTACACGTGGCGAGTTACAACAACATCAAGCGAACAACTGCCGAGACAATTGTTTGTCGTATTTCAACAGCAGGCGCGACGTGGTAGCCAACAACAAAACAATGCGATATTTGATAACGCTGATGTTAGACGAATATATGCTAGACTAAATTCGAAGCAGTATCCAGAACGAGCGATAGAATGCAATTTTACAGATGATGCTAACAAAAATGTTACTCGACCGTACATGTATTTACTCGACGCAGTACAAAAATATCAAGATGTTGAAGATGGATCTCAGATATCAGTAGAGGAATTTCATATACTTTATCCAATATTTTATTTTGATGTTAGCAAACATGGCGAGAGATTAGTTGACTCGACAGCTGATATTGAAGTTACTTGGACATTAGGAGCAGTTCCAGCAAATCCGTTGTACGTATACGCGTTAGTGATCAGCGACAGATTTGTTACGATAGACTCCGTTGGAGGTAAAATGACGGTACAAGTTTAATCTGCAATCGTTATATAAGATGACAAAATATATTGTAAAAGAAATATATTTGACTGATGGCCAAGTAAAAAAATTAGCAGCTGCTGTTGCAAAGCAGAGACGGGTATCATTAAAAATTAATCCTAACGCTCAAACGGGTATTTTAACAAAATTAGTGCTGACGAAGAATCAAGTAAATAAGTATGATCGTAAAAAAACTTTTATTTTAAATTTAAGTGCTGCACAAATAACAGCGATGGCAAAACAAGGTGGATTTTTTGGTCCGGCATTATCAGTACTAGCTAGCACTATAATACCAAAAATGTTACCGGTGTTGGGTACATTAGGATTAGCAGCAGCGTCTGGAGCAGTATCTGGCGCAACGAAAAAAGCAATTGAGGGTAGAGGAATAAAAAAATAGTTTAAATATAAATTGTATGTGATTGATAAATATAATGCCACAACGAAAAACAAAATCGTCGAAAAAAAAAGAAAACAACAAAACGTCGAAAAACAACCAAAGGAGGAATCATTCCGTTCGCTCCACTTTTAGCGGGACTAGCTGGAAGTCTACTGCCAAATCTGCTAGGAATCGGACGTGGTCTAACATTGCCGGGAACACGGCCACCCCGCTAAGTAACTTTGATATACTCGATAAGTTAAAAACAGTTAGCAGATTTCACGGACTTTATTCTAAAGATGAACTCAACACCAAGGTGTCAGAGCTGTACCGTCGCTGGGTTCATGCGTGATAAATATACAAGATTTCAATGACGGGTCAGGAACGCATTGGGTAGCTGTTTATAATAAGAATTATTTTGACTCGTTTGGACTTCCTCCGAGCGATGCAGTAAAAAAATATATAAACAAAAATATAAAATAATATATTATTCGTCCAATCAACTTCAACCTGTTGGAACTTCTGCTTGCGGATATTATTGTATAATGTTCATTAAACAGATGTCAAAAGATCCTAATTTTTTAAAGTTTATTTTGCAGTTTGATAAGCAACCTTCTCACGCTAATGATGAGATTGCAATTAATTTTTGTAAAGCTATCTAAAGCTTGCAATAAATTTTATCTAAACTTACAAATATGTAATGTCAACATATTGTCTCAAATGTAAAACTAAAACAGAAAATAAGGATGAGACGACGGAAAAAACAAAAAATAATAGAATGATGCTAAAAAGTATTTGTGCAATCTGTGGAAAAAGAAAAAGTATGTTTTTAAAGAAAACGCCTGGAGCTGGTTGTCCTCCTGACAAGTTTATTTTAGTAGATGACTAAAAATATAGAATGATTTGCAAGTGTGATTCTGACAGAGATTTATGCCTCGAGCAAAATAAAATTGTCACATACTGTCAACGTTGTAACAACAGAGAAATAATTGGAACAGGTATAGATATACATAAATTAATTGGCAAATTACCAAAACCAAAAGGAGGCTGGACATTGCCAGGCCATAAATACACTGGACCTTATAATCCTCTTGATAAACAACTAGATGAAAATGATAATCCGCTGCCAGGACAGGAGCCTTATAATCAAGTTGATGCAATAGCAATGCGTCACGATATCTGTTATCGTGATCATGAAAACTCAAAATCGGATTGTGATAAAGTAATGTTGGACGAACTTCGTGATATGGAGCCGACAAATATGCGAGAACGTTTTGATAGAAGATTTGTTCAGGGAATGATTGGAGCAAAATATAAACTCGGACTCGGGAAAGAATTATACGATGATCTCGCAGCTGAACTACACAAACCTAAAAAAAAAAGTTTACGCGACGTAAAGTTGTCGCAAATGCCGTTGATGATATCTGGGCGATAGATTTGGTTGATGTGTCAAATCTAGCTTCGTTTAACGATAATAAGAAATATTTGTTTAACGTTATAGATGTTTTTAGCAAATACGCTTTTAGTGTCCCAGTTTCAGATAAAACAGGAACGTCGATAACTGATGCGCTAAAAGAAATAATAACAAGTAATGAAAGAAAACCAAATAAAATCTGGACTGATCATGGAGCAGAATTTTTTAATAAAAAGTTTGAGCAGTTTCTAGAACAAAATAACATTCAAAAATATGTTACAGGGAACGAGGGAAAAAGTGTTGTAGTAGAGCGATTTAATCGCACGCTAAACGAAAAAATACACAAATATTTGACAGCTAAAAATACCAATAAATATATTGACAATTTACAAAACATTGTTGACGAATATAATAACACGAAACACCGAACCACTAAGCTATCGCCAAACAACGCAATCAAAAATCCGATATTAGCAAATGAAAACATGTACCGCAGACATAAATTTAAAGTAGGTGATAAAGTTAGAATTTCACTGACGAAAAAAATATTTGAAAAAGGATTTACTCCAAACTGGACTGAAGAAGTGTTTGTAGTTGATAAAGTACTTTTAACAATACCTGTAACATACGCGCTAAAAGATCTGTCAGGGGAACCTATAACCGGTAGTTTTTATGAACAAGAACTTCAGAAAACTGAGCAAGATGTTTTCGTTATCGAAAAAGTGATTAGGAGAAAAGGCAATAAAGGTTTAGTCAAGTGGCGTGGGTATAGCGATAAATTTAATAGTTGGGTACCAACTAAGTCGATCCAATAACGTTATTATAAATTTGTTCGTATTTCACAAGCACAGATTTACATTTGATAGTTTTACATAACGAAATTAAATGTAATTTTCTTTCATTACCAACTGGCATTAAATTAAACATCTTAGCAAAAATAAAATCGTATTTTATACTCCTTCGCTGATAAGTTATTTTTAGATTTAAAAACGGCCTGATAAGCTGCCAAAATATCTGTTGTTCGGCAACAGTAAAATTAAATTTTATTATTTTTTTAGCAATATGATACTTAGCATTATATCGTCCAGTTGTTGGGTTATAGTTCGTATTTCGTTGACGTTATTGTTACGCAAGGTGATTCTCATAAAATATTACTAACAGCAGCAGAAAAAAATAAACTTAATGAAAATGCTTTTATAACATTAAAATTTGATCGCGATGATATTATGGCATTTACACATAGTTGTCTTACTAAGACAGAATTACGAAATATCATTAATCATCATATCTGAAACTAAATCTATCAAAAGTTGACATTGAAGTTGCTGATTTAGTTCTGCCGTCGGCGACGTCTATTACTCTCTGTGAATGAATTTTAAGATGCTTTGCTGCAGCTGTTATTGATTTAAATTTCATTTCTTCTCCAGTTTCAAGACTTACTGAAATAACAGATCTTTGAGGATTTCTGAAATTATTACCGCTACTTATACCACGTCGAGTATTTTCTTTTTGTGTAACCAAATCCAAATTTTCTAAACGATTATCAGTTTTATTTTTGTTAATATGATCAATAACAAAATTATTTGGAATAACGCCGTTAAATGTTTCGTAAACAAAACGATGAGATTGATAAGTAACTTGATCGGTTAGTGTTCCTCTGACAGTTACTATGAGATACCTCATATTACTCATAGAACCAATACAATTTTTAGTTTTTCTATTTCTAATGATACCGCGATCGTTAGCCTCGTATAAATCAAAGACCGGGTGCGGCTGAAACTCGTTTTGTAAAGATAAGTTTTCGATATTGTCATCAGTAATCGAGCCATTTACTCTATAGACTCTTTGTCCTTCTGGAATATCCTCGCAGAACAAAGTATAAATAAAATCTTTTCTAAACATTTCCGTTCTCTCAGCATTATCTCCATTTACACTAATCTTATAACCCGCTGGTGTTGGTTTTCCTATAGATTTTTTAGATTTTATGTTAATAACCGAACCAAGTGCATTTCCAGCGTAGAAGTTATACTTCGGATGAACATGATATGCTTCTTGCTCCTCTGCTGTCAATCGAATGTATCTCAGATTTTGTGTCATTATACTATAAGGATTTTATATCTCTAATTGTTTGTTCAGCTGGCGTGCAGTGAGTTATCGATCGAACAATCAATTAAACATATAATATTACACTATTATATAGCAATGCTGAAATTACGTGATATAGCCAAGAAGAGCCTTATTGGAGAACCTGAAAAAATAGCGACTGCCTTTACAGGATTCGACAACAGTTATCGGTTTGATAAACAAATCGTACTAGTAAATTTTACTGCAACAAATCTTTACCACCTGCTAGAGCCAACTGTAAAACGTGAACTTGAAAAACATAAGGGTCTAAGAATATTAGTGCAATATCACGTTATATTTTCAAAGCTACTCGTGACAGAGGAATTGACTGACAAGGAAATCGCAGACCCTTACATTAATGCAAAATCAAGGCGTGTTTTGGTTGGGACTGATCTTTTATCACTAGCTAATGAAATACACCAAGAAATTTGGAAAAAGGTAGAAGAATATACCGAATCGGGTTCGGGTTGGAAGTTTGAAATGATCAAGGAAATTTTATTTCACACAATAAAAATATAACGTATTACGCGGTAGTTCGTATATTGATTTGCCACCAAAAATAAAAAATAAAAAATGCTGTATAAACGTAAAGAACGTTGATAACAGATGTTTTCAGTGGGCTGTTCTTTCTGCGCTATTTCCAGCAGAAAAAAATGTTGATCGTGTTGACAAGTATATTAGTCACGTGTCAAAATTAAATTTTAAGGGTATTGACTTTCCAGTTGCAGAAAATCAAATACCAAGGTTTGAAAAGCAAAATAATGTTTCAATCAACGTTTTCGGACTAGATGAAAAAGAAAACGTATATCCTAGGTATATTTCAGAAAAAGCTTCACAATCGACTATAAACTTACTGTTTTATAGAAATCATTACGTTTGGATCAAAAACTTCAATGGACTAGTTGGCGGACAGTATAATAAACGAAAGAAGAAAACGTTCTTTTGTTATCGCTGCTTACACGGTTGTAATGACAATGAAAAATTACAAAAGCATTTGCAGTACTGTAGTGATGTACAACGAATAACGATGCCGTCCAAAGAAAATAGTTTATTGCAGTTTGTCAATCACAATCACAAACTAAAAATTCCTTTCGTCATATACGCTGATTTCGAATGCTTACTTCAGCCTGTACTTGGCGTAGAAAATAATCCTGGCCAATCGAGTACAAGAAAAACTCAAAATCATGTTCCGTGCGGAGTAGCGTATAAGATAGTTTGTTGCGTTGATTCGAGATTATCTAAACCAATTAAATTATATCGCGGTAAAATCCAGCTGTCTGGCTTCTCAAGCGGTTGATTAGCGAAGTTGATAATATATTTTATCGTTTGAAAAGAGTAACTCCAATGATGAAACTGACGTCTCAACAAGAATCTGATCACGAGCAAGCGGAATTTTGTCATATTTGTGAAAAAGCTTTTGACGATAACAAAAAAGTACATGACCATTGTCATTTGACCGGACAGTACCGTGGAGCAGCTCATGATCAATGTAATTTAAAATTTCATGCTCCAGATTTTATTCCAGTTATTCTTCACAACTTTCGAGGATACGATAGCCACATTATCGTAGAAGCTTTTGGTGATTCTGACGTAAAATCTCGTTTAAAACTCGATAACGTAATCAAGTGCATACCAAATAATTTTGAAAAGTATATGTCAGTTACGCTAGGTAAGTTGCGTTTTATTGACAGCCTGCAGTTTATGGCGGCATCATTAGATGAGCTGGTAAAAGGTTGTAGCGAGTTTGATAACCTAAAAGACTGTTTTGGAGATAAATTTAATCTACTGACCAAAAAAGGAGTATTTCCGTACGAGTATCTCGATGATTGGAGTAAATTTGATGAAACTTCGCTACCTGACAAGGACAAATTTTACTCACAACTTAAAAATGAAAATATAACCGATGATGAGTACAAATATGCACAAGATATCTGGAAAGAATTTGATTGTAAGACGTTTGGAGATTATCATGATTTGTATCTAAAAACTGACGTCTTATTGCTAGCAGATGTATTTGAAAGTTTTCGAGAAGTGAGCTATAACAATTATGGACTAGATCCTTGTTGGTATTATTCTGCTCCCGGGCTGTCGTGGGACGCTCTGTTAAAGTTTAGTAAAATAAGGTTAGAATTACTGACTGACATTGATATGTTCAATTTTATCGAAAAAGGTATCAGAGGCGGTATTAGCGTGATAACAAAAAAGTATGCGGAAGCAAACAACAAATACTTAAAAGGGTACAATCCTAATCTTCCTTCGAAGTATATAATTTATCTAGATTGTAATAATTTGTACGGTTATTCTATGGCAGAACCAATGCCTTTTGGTGGATTTCGTTGGATCACGGCCGATCGATTTCTATTGGAAACAGAAAAAAAAGATACCCGACGATGTCTCGTATTTCGTTGAAGTTGATCTCGATTATCCTATTTTGCTTCACAATCTACATAACGATTATCCTTTCTGTGCGGAATCGATGATAATAGATTATAGTTTATTATCTGAAGAACAACAAGCAATAGCATCACCAAGACAAAATTCTATAGTAAAAAAATTAGTACCAAATTTGTTTAATAAACGTAATTATGTTTTGCATTACAAAGTTTTAAAACAAGCAGTAGATGCTGGTCTTGTGCTGAGAAAAGTTCATAGAGTTTTAAAGTTTAATCAGTCGCCGTGGATGAGAGGTTATATTAACTCAAACACTTCTAGAAGAGCTGTAGCAAAAACTGATTTTGAAAAAAACTTCTTTAAGCTCATGAACAATTCCGTTTTTGGTAAGACGATGGATAATATTAGGAAACGCGTAAATATCGAGCTAGTTAATGATATCAATCGCAGAAACAAACTTGTGTCAGACGATGATTTTGTTAGCATGAAATTTTTAATGAAAATCTTGTTGCAATACAAAGAAGAAAAACAAATCTAAAACTAAACAAGCCAATTTACGTTGGAGCTTCCGTGTTAGATTTATCGAAATGGCTCATGTACGATTTTCATTACAATTTTGTTAAAAATCAATGGCCGGCCAGTAGATTATTGTTTACTGATACCGACTCGCTCGTGTACGAAATCGAATGCGAGGACGTCTATCAGGATATATACGATAATCGACATCTGTTTGATCTTTCCGATTACCCTCGTGACAGTAAATTTCATGACGACATGAATAAAAAGGTTATTGGTAAGTTCAAAGATGAAATGAACTCGAGCATCATCAAATATTTTATTGGATTACGCAGTAAAATGTACGCGGTATTGCTAGATAATAATAAAATAACGAAAAAAGCAAAAGGTCTGCCTCGCGATTTTGTTAAAAAGTTTATGAAATTTGATGATTACAAGTACGTGCTTGACGGCGGTGTTAGTTTTATAAGAGCAATGGCTATTCGAACGAATCATCATAAACTCGAAACAGATGTCATTATCAAACGCGGATTGAGTAATTTTGATGACAAACGTTATTGCGAAAATGGAGTAGATACATTTGCACTTGGTTATTGTTTTGATGATAGATCTATACTCGATATTATATTAGATGACTAAGGTATGAAATTTTATCTAAACTTTAGAAATAATGTTTGAAAATTTGACAGTCACAAATAGTTACAATAGCAAGATCAAATATCTAATGATGAACGGCAAACAGTTGACAGTCGAAATTAATAATGAAACATCAGGTATATGTTTTACCGCAGTTCGAGATAAGCTAAAACTTTCTCTTACCAGATCTGATGACAGCGAGTATTTCAATTACCTCGAACAATTGAGCCAAAAGTTGTTAGAGGAATTTAAAAACCTTCACAATCCGATCAGCCAACAAAAATATACTAAACTTACAATCGATCTTGATAGATCAAAAGTATATTTTATCGACAAAAAATATCCTCTTAACAAACCACAAATAAAAGATTTATTTGAGTCTCGTCGCTGTGTGAGCGGTAAAGTAAAGTTTAGTCTCTACTATCGTGATGATGAAATATTTCTAATTTCAACAGTAGAAACATTGATAATTGGTGATGAGGTATAAAATAATATCACTTACTTGATTCCGCTCGGTGAAGACGTCCTCTTGAAAGTGCCTCAGAAGGAAATTTTACCTGCCTTATATACTGCTGTTCAGGAAAATCACGTGATTGAGATTCTGGAAAATTCCCAATCTTCCATATGATTCTAGAAAATCACGTGATTTAGTTTAACACATCACCGCATGACGTGACTAAGAAGTTACCTGGCTCGGTTTCTATGGAGATATTGATTTTTTATACTACATTACAAAAGGCTAGGCAACATCTGTTAGGTACACATGTAATATATTAGTGTAAAAAGTATAGGATTATATCTGCGCTAGAATCGGCCTCTTGGTTTTAGAAAAATCGTTTGGGGTGGGAGTTTTAGGGTCTCTGAGAAAGTAATTTGTATTTGTTCTGAGAGTGGGGAGGGGGTAAAAAGAGGTCTTGAGATAGAATCGGCCTTTATCCTTACTACTTACTTACAGCACTCAAGTTTCATATTGTCGAGACAAATCTGATCGTATTTTCTCAATCGCGCTTGCCAATGGAACAAATTTAGTTATATCATGTTGTTCGTGTAAAGCCGCCAATGACAATTCAATTTAGCGTTGGAGTAATTTGATAAATCTATACGCTGCCGCTAGTGTATATCTGCCCTCTTCACGTCGCTGCTGAATCATATCAAAATCATAGTTGATTTTTTCAACATGGAGTTGAATCACGAGACCATCTTGCTGAAATTCTTCGATCGTAGAGATAATCTCGTAAATATTTTACTGGTTCATTATACAACAAATGTACTTCTTTAATAAAAGATTTTATCTAGACCAATTGGATAACGTGTTACTGGTTCGTGTAAACCTATCGTGATGAATTCATGCAGGGTGTACTGAGCATATGTCCATGTCGCCGGGACTCCATGTCAAATGAATATTTCGCAGCGTATGTCTGTCAACCCCGTTAAAAATAACCAAAAAAGTACAGTTATCTCTTATCACTTTGGGAATCTGAGTGTACCGCTGAGTAACGTAAATAACATCTGTGTTTTTATGTCTACCCCGTGAAAATATTCTGGCTCGATTTGCTTGTTTGTCAAGCATGACATCATCGTAAACTACTAGATTGTTGATATCCCCGTTAAGATTCTCGACGGACGGCGCTTCATCGATGTCTGTGATAAATTCAATAACATCGTCTTCAGCTGCTGCAGATTCATTAAATTCCTTAAGAACATTATTGTATCATTGGTCATCAACAGATGGCGCTACTAAATAAAGTTTGTCCCATTTGAGCCACCTCATTATTAGGTTGAGCAACAACTAGATTTTACCCGACCCAGATGGACCAATTATAACAGCTCGAATGGAATTTGGTAACACTGGATGATGCTTGACCGGTGCTTGCTCACGTGTTGCTGAAAAGTCAGTCGCGTTCATATTGTTCAGATATAATATTACTTATAATCATGAGTTTATATTGTGTTAGATACAAGACAGTCACTGGTACAAAATTTCTGAGAGCAACCACATTGAGAAATAGCACGCCGGCACTTACAGGTAAATGTGTAAAATGCGGCACACAAAAATATAAGTTTGTGAGTATTCCTGTTTCAAAAAGGTGACGATATTGCTAAAGCACTCGGTAAAACACCTGGAACTCCATGGGCTAAGTATCCTGGGGAAAAATATCTTCCAAGATATAATTATTGTGGTCCTGGAACTCGCCTTGATATTAGACTTGACTTTTAAAAAAATCAATCAAAACCATGCGAATTTTCGGTAAATGCGATTGATCAACCGTGCCATGTTCATGATGTCGCGTATAAAAATCCAGATCTACACCAACGACATATCGCGGATGTCAAGTTAATTCACAAGCTGAATTCTATTTAAAAAAAAAATAAAACATACGAGAATCACTCGCGAATTGGTTGATAAGATCGGCGATGAGAGGTAAAATAGTGTTGGGAGCTGGCAATTAAACGCCAACAATTACATAATGGAGTCGATTTATTATAGTCCAAGAGGATATTGGAGAGGTACATCAGCAATTAAAAAACTCTCCGATTTAGCAGGTGTCACACGAGCTGTATCCGCAGATTAGTTGCCCCCACACGCCATATAGCAAATTTATCTTCCACGTCCCAAAACAATTTAATATGGACGGTTTGATGTCAGCACACCCAACGAAGTTCATCAGGCAGATATCTTGTTTTTACCACATGACGTACATAAACGGCGCACATACAAATACTCGATGACTGTCGTAGATGTTGCAAGTAGATACTAAGAGGTGAACCTTTATCGTCTAAAACAGCAACTGAAGTCGCAGCAGCGTTTGAAGGAATTTATTCGTGAGGGCCCCGGCCGCATGTCAGCCTGCAATGGCCACAATTCTACAAGTTGATCCTGGCAAAGAATTTCTCGGTGCTTTAACGACGCTGATGCAACAACATCAGGTTAAAGTCAGAGGTGGACACACCGCAATTCATCCCGATCAGGCAATCGTTGAGCGATTTAATCAAACACTTGCACAGGGACTCTTTGGACATCAGTATGCGACAATTACTGAGCGGAACGCTGAACGTTCAGGACAGATCTCGTGAATGGGTTGCGAGACTACCTCATGTGGTGGCCGCGTTAAACAACGAGGTCACGAGTGGAATTAACATGAAACCCGTCGATGCAATTGCAAAAAAAAAAAACAAAACAAAAAAAAAACAACCCCCTCCCCCCATACCACGACGAAAATCACCATATCAGCGACAACAACCAAAGTTGGTCAGTAAAGTAACAGTGAGGTATTTATATGAATCTGGCGAACTTGAGAGATGTGCAGCAAAAGCAACTGATCCCGTATGGAGTGTATCAACACATACAATTTCTAGCGTGGTAAGATCTACTACGCAGCCACCAATATACAGACTAGATTCAACAGCTCCTGAATGTGGATTTGTACGTGAACAATTACAAGTAATTCCTGAAAACACCCAGTTACCACCAGATTGGATCCGGCGTCGCAGACGCTAGCGGGGGACTTCCCCCGCGCGCCAACAAAAAACGCTAACAAGAGTCATTGAAGAACGAAGCTCCTCTACGTCTGTTACATTCTAGACATGTCAAAGAGACATTATCGCTTGTATGGCCGAGACTAATATCGATTCTGTCCACTGTACCACTGTAAATTGTCTTACATCATTAGGAAAATATTGCCACAACATTATTGTGTTACAGCAGACGCTGTGATTATTTTGTCGTTGTTTCAGCGTCATGACAAATTCCATATCCAGATCATACTAGCGTAATTTTGTTTTTGTCATCTCGCGCATAATTTGTCAATTTTTTCTTCACTGCGTTGATAGTTTCTTGTGACCATGTTGTTGTTTGTGACGCTGCTGGCAACTTCAACATGTAGACAACCTTGTGTAACCGAGATATTTTTCTTACTCTGGACACAGCCAAATAAACTAAATTTGACCATTCTATGCGACCATCGACAATCCAGATATTGATATTTGATATTGTTAATCCCTGAGACGAATGAATTGTTATTGCATATCCCATAGTCAAACACGATGGGTTTAACGATAACGCTTGTTGTACAGCCTCTATTGGAACCTCGACGACATCATTAAGAACGAGATTTTGTTTTTGGTGGATACCTCCGGTGTCTGCTTCTGGAATAACAGCTAGTATAGTTTGTCAGCATATATCTTTCGGTCGATAACTTAATGGAACTAGCTGATCAGGAAATTTTTCCTTGTGAAGCTCAAATAATTTACGCTGAAGTGAATCTCCGACGTTTTTCCTAGATACAACTATTAGATCATTAAAGCGCCATAAGTTCCAGAAATCAGACATTGGCGTCTCTGGAATTACAATACGCGTGATTTCACATAGAGCTATATCTGGTTGTAGTCTTGATTAGCGATTTTAACTGTCGTAATGTTTCATCATGTGATCGATGATCATACAACATTTCTTCGTAGTAGCCAACGTAGTTGCTTTTAACCAGTCATGTGAGGATTCTCCAGTAAACGGTGGAGGCTGTCCAGGATCGCCACACATGATAATTGCAGTAGATTTTGTTAATAACCAATCAAGAAACATTTCTAAAACATCTTTGGATACTGTACAAATCTCATCCCAGATAATTATTTTCGGGATATATTTCTCACCCATTCGTTCGGGGGTCCATGCATCACCACGCCATCTAAAGCAACTATGATACGTGCATGCGCTGACACCACGTTGTCTCAACTCTCTGGCAAGCCGGTGAGTTGGGGTCAACACAATCATGTCAGAGTTTTTAAATAATTCTATAGCACGTGTTGTTTTACCAGAACCACCTGGACCATTCCGATAGACCGTGCTATATCTCGTGTTTGGATCGTGTACTGACGGTGATGATGAAATCCGTGATAAATTATAGTTGCTATAATAAATATCTAGTGTTTTAACGTCAGTCGACTCTGAATATTTACGTATTTGTTCGTGTTTTATTCGTCACAAACACGCTGCTACTGTTCAATAACCAGACTGATACATGGTCGTTTTCATTTATGTTGTGAATTTCCTCAAAAATATCTCCATTGTAAAATCTTATTGTTCTTG
The DNA here is from genome assembly GCA_016617855.1 of Megalonaias nervosa. Lineage (NCBI taxonomy): Eukaryota > Metazoa > Mollusca > Bivalvia > Unionida > Unionidae > Megalonaias > Megalonaias nervosa. The sequence continues at coordinate 82,367 of JAECUM010005361.1, read as the reverse complement.
TGGAAATTTTGTCACAGACTCTGTCCACGCATGACAGTTATGATCAGCTTTAATCTATCATGTAATTGGGAAATGTTACCAAATGAAAAAATAACCGAGGCCTTAGCACACAATTTATGTGACCCGGATGTAGCTTAAAGTGGCCAGTGTGCATGTTATAGACTGGTGTGTGTGTGTGTGTGTGTGTGTGGAATTTTAACGTAGCTTTAACAATTGTTCAGTCATATCGCTGCACTGTGGCAGTTTATAGTGATGTCTAGCAGTGGGGCATCATGCCGCAGACGTGTACCTTTCAAAAAAGTGCTAGCTCCATTTGGTCATTTTCACTTCCTGAAATTCAGAGGTAAATTGTAAAAAAAATAGAGCCCATAACTTTTTTTTACATTTTATATGTTTGGTAATTCAGCCATTGCACTTTCAGAAGCTGGTATTGTCTAGTCTGGCAAAATTAATTTTCCCTATTTTAATAGCAGCTAAGGATAGTGTACTTTAGACTAATTCAGGCTGATTTTTTGAGCACAAAGGAACAGTCATTTTTGTTAGCAGTGTGCTTAGATCATGTACAATTTCCAAAAGTACAATGTCCAAAAAATGTCAGCCACATTACATCAAAGTAGCATAGAGGTATCCCAACATTCTCTCCAATGTGCATGTTTTAAATGCAAACATACTTCATAACTGGTGAGCGCCCCCAATAGTAAATATCCATCTTTTCTTAATAACTGTTCTTATCAAATTAATAATTGATTAATTAAATGACAAGTAGTGTATTGACATAAATTTAATTTCTTTAAGCGTTAAGCCCCACAACAACAACAACAACCTTGCAGTAAGCATGACTTAGGCCTCGAAAATATGTCATATAAGTGACCATATATTGCAACCACATGGGCTCGTATCGTTGCTTACAATTTACCTGTCATACATATACTATATAATAACTACTAGTTCGTAGTTATTATATAGTACATGCATGACCATGGGCGCCCTCAGCATGGGTCAAGGGGGGTCACGTGACCCCCCCATCATACTGCATGCATATATATATATATATATATATATATATATATATATATATATATATATATATTCCGACAAGTTTAATCATGCAAATGAAGCTGAAAATATGTCACAAGATTCTGTTCAAAATGCTTAATAAATATTAGCTTTAGTTTCAGACTGCTTCTTATACTAACTCTCCCGGCTGTGACTGACTGACCACCCCCCCGAAAATCCTGACCCCCCCTGCACAAAGTCCTGACCCCCACCCCTCTTCCCCCGCAAAAAATCCTGCGGGCGCCCATGTGCATGACAGGTAAATTGTAAGCAACGATACGAGACTTGTGATTGCATTTCGGCCAACTACCACGGGTACAGGTCAAGACATACCCAAACCGAAACATACCCAAGTCAAAACGTACTCAAGTCAAAACGTAACCAAATTAAAACATGACCCATACTCGCTTAAAATAATGACATAATTTTAGTGCATTGTGTTTCATAAAACAGCGACCGGCCGGATGAGCAATATAAATCGGCAGACACAATGGAACTATCTTAACTTATAATCTAGCTCCACCGCACATTAAGAAATACACGTTTAAATTAAGAATTATCGTTTCAATATATTTATGTTGTGTTTTCCCGTGGAGGAAATTCTACCAACTGATCCGAACCATGATTGATGACTGCTTCAATAGCGTCTTTATTTGCGTTGTGTTCCATTTTACCATTTTTTATTTCATTTTGTTTCCCTTGCGTTCCAGTTGTCCATTGCCTATTTCAGTGATACCAGCTTAAATCATTAGTAACACTTTACTTCTTTTGTTAAATACTAATGATTTTAAGTAGTAATATAACATATTTAGCTGCATTAAAATCCGTGTATTCCTACAAACTTTTAGATTAATCAGATCAGCTTATCTTGAAAAAATCAACATCTGCAATCCACCCAAATCCAATGTAACGTTCGGTAGAGATGCCAATTATCATAAAAAAAAAGTTCACTGTCCGACAATTTTCTTGCATTATATGCTCTTGCATCTGTTTGCACGGTAGCCCTATAAAATGCAATTATTACATTTAATCAAATGTATCGCATATGGACAAGTGAACTGGAAATCGGTGCTGACTAACATGAAAAAAAAAAAACACCTTAATCCTGTAAAAATTATGGTGCTTCTTTTCTTGGTATTTTCGGCATTTTTGGATCATGAGCAGTTAGTTGTCACAGCAACCGAGTATTATTGATGATTCAAGCTGTATAACTTGAATACACAATGGAAATTATGGAACGCAATGAAAATGAAATAAAATACGAAATGGAAAAATGGAACGCTACGCAAATAAAGGCGCAATCGAAATTATTTTTGTGTTCTTACTTTTTTTAATTATAAAAAGTCAAAAGTAAGATTTTAGTCCTCAGATGTATACATATCTGTTCCTATTGCGAAAACTGACCCTAATAATTGTATGAAACGTGTGCATTTGATTACTGGTTAAAACACATGAAGCAGTCATCAAGCATGGTTCAGATCTGTTGGTAGAATATTCTCCACGGGAAAACACAACATAAATATATTCAAGCGATACTTCTTAACTTAAAGACGTTTTCTTAATGTGCTTTGAAGCTAGACTATAAGATAAGATAGTTCCATTGTGTCTGCCGATTTCCATTTCACTGTCAAGAAACACAAAACAGTCAAAATTATGTCATTATTTAAAGCGAGTGTGGGACATGTTTCGGTTTGGGTACGTTTTGACTTGGCAACTTTTCGGATTGAGTACGTTTTGACTGTAAACCACTACCACAATATTGAATGTTTTCATTACCATGTACATTAGTTTTAAACTGGGTATTCACTATCATGTTCCAGATCTTATTACCTTTCGTGACTCTAGCTACTGTTAGTGTCAACACAGCCATGGATTGACACTCATTAAGAAAAGGTGTATGTGTATTTCTTAATTTGGTCATAAGAAAAGAAACAAGCAGAGGGTGTGGAGCAGGGTCAAGATTTGGGGACAGGGGCAAAGAACTGAGGAAAACTAGTGACAATGCGCTTAAGGTGAATCACTATTAGTAGTAAAGAAAAGGATGTTTCTGACTCACTGACCCCTATTTCTTTCAAAACAAATACAAATACGCATTTTTGAGACCTCTGTCTCATTTTTTAATACGACTTGGGTTAGTGAGACATAATAGCTTAACACTGACCGCGCTGCGGTTGGCTTTATTATTTTTATAAAGTTAGACAAAATTTCACACAACTTCACCTATCATCAAAGTCTCAACTGCAGATATCAGAAATATTTCATTGTCATGATAATAGAGACAAAACTTTATTCTGCAATTTACTCGACGTCGACTTTCAAATAAATATTTCATTGCTATTATATTAAGAAGATATTTGCAACCAACAGAAAATAGTTTTGACCGATCAAGGTCTATTGTTATTTTTGTGTATTTTTGTTGACTGATCTGATGATGGAAGTTAAGAAACCTTGCTGATAACTCATCACGCAATTGCTCAAGATATCTAAAACATTCACTGCCGTCAAGCCTAACAAGCGATAGTTTTAGTTTCTCACGGCCGCTGAAACATATTCCGGAAACTTCATTCTTAATTTCAACTGTCAACTGTTTACCGTGAATCATCAGAATTTTAATTTTGCTGTTGATGCTATCGGTTACCGTTAATTTTTCAAATATTGTTTCTTATTTTTAGACAAAATTTCATACCTAGTCAGAAAAGATAATATCAAGTACATATATCAAATTTACTTGTTTTATAGTGGCCAAACGCAAGTGTATCTATTCCATTTTCACAATATCACTTGTCATCGAAATTACTTAATCCACGTTTGATAATAACATCTGTTTCGAGTTTATGATGATTTGTTCGAATAGTCATTGTCCTAACATAACTAACTCCACTATCAAGCGCATATTCAAAATCAACAAAATTCATATGAGATTTTCGTACCCGCGAGGTATTACTTTTGCTTTTTTTGTTACTTTATTGTTATCTAACAACACAGCGTACATTTTACTACGCAATCCAACAAACTTTTTTATTATCAATAAATTCATTTCGTCCTTGAATTTACCAATTACTTTTTTATTCAAATCATCATGAAATTTACTATCACGAGGGTAATCTGACAAATCAAACAGATGTTGATTATCAAAGACATCCTGATAAACATCCTCACATTCTATCTCATAAACTAATGAATCTGTGTCTGTAAACAGTAATCTGTTTGACCGCCACTGCTTCTTAACAAAACCATAGTGAAAATCGTACATTAGCCACATTGATAAATCTAGCACAGCAGCTCCAATAAATCGGCTTATTCAACTTACTTCAAGTTTGTTTTTCTTCCTTGTATTGCAACAAGATTTTCATTAAAAATTTTCATACTGAAAAAATCATCATCTGACACAAGTTTGTTTTGGCGGTTGATATCACTGAGGAGTTCAATTTTTACTCGCTTTCTGATATTTTCCATTGTCTTACCAAAGACAGAGTTGTTCATAAGTTTATAGAATTTTTCTTTCGAAATCAGTTGCCGCTACAGCTCTTCTCGAAGTGTTTGAGTTAATATAACCTCTCATCCACGGTGACTGATTGAAGTTTAATACACGATGAACTTTCCTTATCACAAGACCAACATCCACTGCTTGTTTAAGAATTTTGTAATGTAAAACATAATTTCGCTTATTCATAAAGTTTGGAACGAGCTTACTTACCATATAATTTTTTCTCGGCGGTGATACCGTTGCAGCCATTGCTCGCTGATTATCAGATAACAAACTATAGTGGATTATCATCGATTCCGCACAGAACGGATAGTCTTTGTGTAAATCATGCAATGAACTAGGATAGTCAAGATCTACTTCAACGAAATACGAAATGTCATCAGGTATCTTTTTTCTGTTTCTTTTAAATATTGTTCTGGAGAGATCCAATGAAAACCGCCAGACGGCATTGGCTATGACATTGCATACCATACAAATTATATGCGGCAAGGTAAATAATGTATTTCGATGGAAGCTCAGGATTGTACTCTTTCATGTATTTGTTATTTGCGCTAGCATACTTTTTTGTTATAACCGATATTCCGCCACGGATGCCTTTTTCGATAAAGTTCAACATGTCGTTGTCTGTTAGAAATTTTCTAACTGAACCTTGCTATACTTTAGCAGAGCATCCCATGACAGACCTGGAGCGGAGTGATATCAACAAGGATCAAGTCCGTAAATGATATAACTCACTTTTCGAAAACTTTCAGATACATCAGCCAGCAACAGTACATCCGTTTCAGATACAAATCATGATAATCTCCGAAAGTTTTACACGAAAATTTATTCCAAATATCTTGAGAGTATTTGTACTCATCATCGGATTTCGTTTTTCAACTGCGAATAAAATGTATCCTTGTCGGGTAAAGAAGTTTCATCAAATTTACTCTAATCATCGAGATACTCGTAAGGAAATATTCCTTTTTTTTTGTTAGTAAGCTTGCTTTATCACCGAAACAATCTTGTAGATTATTAAACTAATTACAGCCTTTTACAATATCATCCAACGATGCCGCCATAAATTGCAAGCCGTCGATAAAACGCAAATTACCTAAAATAACCGACATGTACTTTTCGAAATTATTCGGAATACATTTGATTGTGTTATCAAGTTTCAAACGAGACTTTAATTCCGGATCACCAAAAGCTTCTACTATAATATGGCCGTCATATCCTCGGAAATTGTGAAGAATAACAGGAATAAAATCTGGAGCATGAAATGTTAGATTACAATTGTCGTGTGCAGGACCACTATATTTTCCTGTCAAATGGCAATGATCACGTACTTTATCTTCCTCAAGCGGTAATTCACAAACATGGCAAAATTCTGCCTGCGAGAAATTTATTTCTTGCTCTGGTATAAACTTCATTGGAACTTTTTTTTTAACAGATTAAAAATAGAATCAACTTCACTAATCAACTGCTTGAGCAACCAAACGGCTGGGTTAGGACAACGATATAATTTTATTGGTTTGGACAAACCTGGATCAACACAACAAACAATTTTATATGCTACTCAGCACGGAACGTGATTTTGAGTTTTTCTTGTACTTGGCTCGTTAGGATTATTTTGAATTCCAAGTACTGGCTGAAGCAAACATTCGAAGTCAGCGTAGATAACGAACGGCAATTTTACTTTATGATTATGATTTGTAAATTGCAGAATTTTTCCTTTTTTCTGTAGGCAGTGTTATTTGTTGTACTTCCGAACATTATTGCATATGCTTTTGTAGTACTTTTTCGTCAGAGCAACCGTGTAAACAACGATAACAGAAGTACTTCTTATTTTTTTGTTTGCTGTATTGCTTACCAACAAGTCCATTAAAATTTTGGATCCAAACATAATGATTTTTATAAAATAGCAAGTTTATTGTTGATTCAGAAGTTTTCTCGGAAATATATCTTGGATATACTTGATCGTTCTCATCAAGACCAAACACGTTGACAGACACATTGTTTTGTTTCTCAAACTCTGATATTTGTTTTTCTGCGACAGGAAATTCTATGTCGGTGAAATTTAAACTTGAAACATGATTGACGTATTTTTCAACACGATCGGCATTTTTTCCTGCTGGAAGTAACGCAGAAAGAATGGCCAATTGGAAACATCTATTATCGATGTTTTTGGCGTTGATGCAGCGCTTTTTGTTTTTTATTGTCTGCGGAAGATCAACGTATGAGCTACCACGAAGAACATTATATTTCATTGTATGAAACAGAATTTCGGAAATCATCTCAAATTTCCAACCTGAACCCGATGCGGTAAACTCTTCTATCTTCTTCCAAATTTCCTGGTGTATTTCGTCAGCGAGCAAGGCAAGATTTGTTCCAGGCAAAACACGCTTGGATTTGGTACTGATGAAAGGATCATCAATTTCCTCGTCAATATCATCTCCAGAAACATACGCTTTTGACAGTATAACGTGGTATTGCACTAGGATCTTCAAACCCTTGTGCACATCAAGCTCACGTTTTATTGTTGGTTCTAGAAGATGAAAAAGTTTTGTTGAGGTAAAATTTGCCAGCACGATTTGTTTATCAAATCTGTAGCTGCTGTCGAAACCTGCAAAAGCAGTTGCAATTTTTGTAGGTTACCCGATTATGCTCTTTTTCGCAATATCGAGCAACTTTAGCATTATTATACTAGGTTTTAGAAATCTCTAATTGTGTTACATGCAATTAAACAAATAGATTGCTTATGGTATAATGACAGAAAATATAAGGACAAGCGCAAACGAGATGGAGCACTACTACGTTCATGCGAAATATAATATGTACGCAGGAAACATGCTAGGGTCGGTGATAAATTTAAAATCAAAGTTACCGTTTGGTAAGGCAACTCCGGCGGGTTATAAGATTAGCGTAAAATCAGAAGGAGATACAACACGAACATAAATGTTCAGGAAAGATTTCATCTACTCGTTGTTTTGCGGAGATATTCCAGAAGGAAAACGAGTTTACAGAGTTAATGGTTTCGGTAACTGATAATAACACTGCAAATCTTGGTTTGCAAGAGGAGTTTCAACCTCATCCAGTGTTTGATCTTTACGAAGCAAATGATCAAGAAATAATCAGACAGATTAAAAAAAAAAAAAAAAAAAAAAAAAACAAAAAAAACATTAGGAAATATTATCAGTAGCGGATATTTGCAGGTTCGTGTTAGGGGAAGAGATACGCATGAATAGTTTCGTTATTCTCACCGAATCATTTTCGAAGATTTAATGGACCAATTCCGCAGGACAGTTGTCCTGAGCTTGTGATTAATCATAATAACAGCATTAAGACATAATCGTCTAGAAAACCTTGAGCTGGTTACTCAACAAGAAAATGCGATGAAAGGTAAAGGTGATTGTGGTGCTAATTTTAAATGTCAAACGAGACCTATTGTTTCGTTTAATCTTAATACAAACGAAGAAAACAAATTTCCTTCAATAAATTCGGCTGCTCGATATTTTAACATTGTTCCAATGTCTGTAAAGTTTGCTGCAGATGAACAAGATTAGCGTATTCAAAGAAATATAATACTAGTATCATCTTTCGATACGGTTTGTAAGATTTTGCTTATTTCTTCTCGGCTATTACAAGAAGAAATAAACACCGTTGTCGATAAAAAAATCAAATGGAAGATCAACAACTGAGCGATATGATGTCAAATATCACACTACAAAAACAAATATTGAAATTCGATTTTAGTGTTGCGGAAAATCAATTATTATGACAATTGATAAAGCCGTTTATGAACACCGCGATACAAGGTCGGCAAAAAAGTATAAAATTTGATTTTGTATTTGTCAAGATCTTCAACATGATGTCGATGACAGCGCCAGATCGAAAATCGTATTTAATATCATTATGCAAGCCTGTACAGCGTAAATCGTCTTACTCAAATACGAGGAAGTTTACAAAAACATTATTTCTCAATACTGCTTGCTGGTATCCAACTATTGTTACGTGTCTAGGCTCTTACAAAAAGTAAGAAGAAAAGAGTGAAGACAAGAAGCTTTGTAAAATTTAATAAATAATTTATTTCCCTAGAAAACCAAGGTAAAAATGAGAAAAAGAACTTACGGTTTTACGAATCAAATCCAAAATTATTCCAAGAATTAAAAAACAGAAGTCCTATTATTAAAAAGTCCTAAATGAATCTGAGTTTGAGTCCCGATGAAATTCAACATGGAGGGCGATGAAGTCTGTCGTAACCTTCAAAGTATAGATGTATCAACAGTTCCTTGTTGAATCACAGACAATAATATTCCAGTTTTGAATTCCGAGTAAATTTCAATGAATGTCTTTGTCCAAGAATTTTGTAAGGAGCACTTATATATTTCCAGGGAAAGGAATAACTAATTTCATAAATAAAATTTTAACTCAAACTGGTCAGAACAAAACACCTTTAAGTATCAGTGGTTTGGAGCCCGAATGAAATAAATCTCTATATAGACAACAGTTATACACAAGTTTAAGACGCAAAACAGATTCCTGGATGAGGGTCACATGGTCACCCTTCCAGAACAAAATAGAAGCTTTTTACATGCCTAACATGACGTACTCCCAGTATGGCCTTAACTGAAATCAATGTTTCTTACTCTGGGAAGGAGTAAAAATAGAATTAAAAAAAGGTTGTTTACCAGAACCCTTACTGGTTCTGAATCAAGGTCAGCAACTAGATACGATGTTTTTATTATCAGTTGTTTATCAAAATTAATGATAACTCCGTCTGACGTTGTCAGGGGAACTATATATATTGCGTTTCCCAGCGACGGAGTCGCCGCTACTTGTTTTAAGAACATACTTTTCGTTTTACCACAAATAGCACAGATACTTTTTAACATTATTCTATTGGGGGTTTTTTTCCCTGTTTTTTCGTCTGTGTTGGATGTTTTACTTTTGCACTTGAGACAATACGTTGCAATTTTTATATTCGATTGTCACACAAAATTAATCGCGGGCGAAATTAATCGCAGGTGAAATTAATCGCCAGGTTATCATTGTCAGTACTTGGATATTTATCAAACTGTAGAATAAACCTGAGAAAATTAGAATCCGACGCCTTTGGCTTTGCCGCCATCTGCCGAACAAACATAATACAATAATATCCACAAGCAGACGTTCCAACTGGCTGTAGTTGGTTAGAAGAATAATTTATTTATTTTTTTTTTTTTCTTCTGATATATTTCTTGATGACATCACTTGGAGGAAGTCCAAACGAATCAGAATAATTGTCATTGTAAACAGCTACCCAGTGAGTGCCGGATCCGTCATTGAAATCTTGTATATTAATTACACACGAGCCACCTACTGGTGCTCTGGATAATTCATCTTTGGAATACACTCCGTTAAAACTTTTAACTGATTTTAGTTTATCAAGTATATCGAAATTGCTTAATGCAGGCGTTTTGACGTTAACGTTTGGTTCCCGGCAACATTAGTCCACGGACAATTGCGAACAGATTTGGAAGGCGACTGCCTGCTAGCCCTGCTAAAAGTGGAACGAAAGGAATAATTCCTCCTTGTTTCATTTTTCGTGTTGTTGACCTCGGCTTTGCCGGCGTTCTTTTTTTTTGTGGTTGTCTTTTTTTGTGTGTGTGTCGACTGTGACGCTTTTTTCGTTGATCGTTTTGCAGTTGGCATTTTATTTGATAGTGTCAGACAAAAGTGAAAGTTCAAAGAACTCGAGTTCGAAGAAAGAACAGAACTTCAAGTTCGACTATACAACTTGTTTGATACTATCTCCGGACATTGCTTTTTTAGTTGCTCCTGGCCCTGCTCCTAGTCCTTGTGTCCCTAGTACATGTATTAGTTTTGGTAATACAGTTCTGTGTATCGTTGCAAATGCTGGTCCAAGAAAGCCGCCGTTGACGACAGGGTCGTTCGCCATCTCCGTAATTTACGCAACGGACAGGTTAAGAACAAACGGTTTACCTCGATTAAGGTTATTGATTCGTTGTTGTGTTAACATTTAGTTTTGTTGCTAGCTGTTCCTGACGAAGTCAGCGCTGGCGATATTTTAAGAGAAACTGAACGGCGTTTATTACCAGCTGCAGAAAGTTTCTTAATTTGTCCTGGAGTCAGGTATGTTTCTTTTGTAAGATATTTCGTTGTCATTATACTTGTTTGGTAGACAATACTTGTTTGGTTGGCAATTTTGTTTTATACTTGGACAATCATTCTTCCTTTGGTTGCGTCAATTGTTAAGAATCTGTCACTGACAACTATCGCGTATACATTAAGCGTGTTAGCTGGAACACCGCCAAGTGTCCAAGTAACTTCGATATCTGCGGTTGATCCGATAGCTCGTTCCGAATGCTTTGATATGTCAAAGTAAAAAATCGGGTAAAGAGTTCTGAATTCCTCAACAGAGATTTGTGATCCGCTATCCACGTCTTGTTATTTTTGCATTGCCTCCATCAAGTACATGTACGCTCGAGTAACGTTTCTATTAGCGTCTGCGGAAAAGTAGCATTCGATTGCTCGTGCAGGACATTGTTTCGAATTTATTCTGGCAAAGATTCGTCTAATATCAGCGTTATCAAATATGACGTTGTTTTGTAGTTGATTGTTAATCCAATCTTGTTGCTGAAACACAACAAACAAATGTCTTGGTAATTACTCACTTGGTTATGTTGTAATACGCCATGTATATTCGGTTGTATTTGGAATTGCCGTTTGGTATATTTTGTTTTGCTGAAAATATATATTTTTTTGGTGTACGCGGTCAGCATTGTTTCAAGTTCTATTGATTTACTAATCGAGGGCACAACTCGTGGCATCCACAACGCAAGTCTAGAAAATACAAACTGCGTTGGCTCCACAAGATCGAATAAAAAAAAAATAGTTTTGTAATGCTCGATCAAGAACAAGTGTATGTTTTAGTCCACGAAATACTTTGTTGTAATCGCGGCAAAACCCAAAATTTGTGCTTAACGGCAACATCATTGTTATTTGACGAGATTCTACTGAAAGCGTTCTTCGCTTGGCATATCCTTCATTGTATCTTTGTTGTCTCATGTTTGTAACGACCAATCTTATTGGATTTCCTATTGCAGCTGCATTAGCATCAGCAGTATTAGCGATAAGATTATTGTTATCTGCACCAGCAGTACCATCAGCAGTACGAAATTCGCTTGAGATTAGCAACTCCAGACCCAGTGTCCTTAAACCACATCATGTTTCTTGCCACTGATCTCGAGTAATCTTGGCTGAACGAAACAATGTTAAGAATTGTGTTTGCAACAGGCAAGTGCATTGAAATATCTTCTACGTTTGATTGGCCAACTGGTATCGTGCGTTTCTAAACAAGCTCCAGCCATTTTGACAAGTGCAATATCAGTATCAGCTGCGATATTACCACCAGCTGCTGTTAATATTTGACCACGCACTTCAAGTACGGCCTTTTGCGGTAAAAGAAACACGTCTTCATCGCGTGTATTATAAGTTCTAACGCCGGCTTTATTTCGGTTGTTTGAGTTTTCATCGAGATACTCGACATACTCAAATTCAGTTGCGACGTCGTCGGTGTCATTTTCTTCGGTAAGATCAGATAATTTTTAACTGACATTTTTTTTTTTTTGTTTAATTTTGTAATCGTTCGACAAAATTGCAACGTGCTTTGTTCTAGACTAGAAAATCGCGATATCTGATTCAATAGGTTTTGTTTTCCTCGACTGTGTGGAACCCACATAATAAAGATCAAATAAATAAGATAGAGACGGTTCAGAGGAGAGCTGCTAGATTTATCACAAATTAATGAACCATCTCCAGTGGGAATCACACGAATCCAGGCGAACCAAGGCCCAGCTGACCCTGTTGTACAAGATTGCAAACAACCTAGTGGAGATACCAGCGGACAAATACCTGACCCTGGCATATAGCCAAACTAGGGCAAACCACAGGAAAAAGTTCCAATTAAAGTCAATATCGAGAAACTGTTTCAAGTTCAGCTTCTTCCCATGTACAATAGGGACTTGGAACAAATTACCATCAGTAACTGCAGAAGCTCCTGACTTGGTATCTCAAAAGCAGGAGCTTTCCAAAATCACATTCTAATGAACTTGTCAGCTACAAGTAAGACCTAGTGATTCTCAGGGCTATGCCGGTTGAGGTTCCTTATCTCATTGCTTCTACGGTAGCCAAATTGGTCTGAGTATGAAAGGATGAAAATGTACACTGACACTCTTTTATCTATTTCTGCCTTTCCTATCATTACTCTTCTGACTGTCCTATCACTTCCGTCTTTACTTTATCTTTGGCCACGCACCACCCATTGCTTAATAGTCAAGTGTGACTGCGTCAACGTATTGATAGATAGATAGATAGATAGATAGATAGATAGATAGATAGATAGATAGATAGATAGATAAGCATGATACACGTTCACAGACAAGCTAAGGACAGCATGGATATTACTCCTACAATGTAAGACGTATCACATGTTATTTACGTTTTAGTGCTATGTCTTACTACCCAAATAATGGCCCTTTATAGCATGTTCCGATGTCGGTTGACATCGGAACGAGTAGTCACAGTTTAATGAATATCTCACATACTTGGCAGCCCATATGGACACTCTTACACAAATTGATATGTAATTAATATACTTATTGTGCTGTTTTTATCTGGTGGAATCAAAATCTGACACTAGCAAATGGACGCATTTTCATGTTCCGTAGACATACATTTGAATTTGTTGAAATGTGACGATAGTCGAGGTATGCCGAAGTATGTTCAAGTAGGTTCATGTGGGGGATATGTTTCTTGAACGAAACGAAACGTTGCTTACAGTTCCAATAGGCATATATATATATATATATATATATATATATATATATATATATATATATATATATATATATATATATATATATATATATATATATACATATATTCATTTCGTTAAAGAATAATATTTCGACTTAACTCGATTACAGCATTCCGGCTTTCGTCGCTTTCCAGCCAACTGAAATGTAGGCCAAGGAAACTTGAAAACAGGTCCATTTCTGTTGTGAGAATTTGAATTTATTAGAGAAAGACATCAGAGTAAGTAAAGTCTGACTAAAACATAATGATTGCTTTGTAGAAAAGCGTCATTATTGGTTGCCAGTTGTGTGAGATATTCCTGAAAATTTGACTTTCGTTACGATGTTAGTCGACATCAAAACACGCTACACAGCGCCGTAAGATAGGCGGTAAGACCCAGACGCCCAGAACAAATATCAGCGTCGAGGTCTTTTACATGTAGGACTACATGGATATACGTGCTATCGCAAATGACTGTGAAATCTAAGGAAACACGTCAGACAATTTTGGGGAAGTTTTGAATCAGAAATGAAGTGCTAACGTAAATGTATTCTTTAAATTAAATTTTTAAATCATGGTTGTTTAGGGTTTATGTATTAAATGAAATAAAGAAAAAGAACCGAGTAAGTTTTATATTGAATATGCTCAAGCAGCAGAGGGGGTGAACAGACCATTTTGTTTGAGACATTATTTATGAAAAAATAAGGTTCCTACGAAGGCTGAAAAAATAAGGTCAGTGACGTTAAACCACAACCTCTAACTAGTTACTTTGTCTCTGACGCGCTTTTTATTTGTTTCGTTTACGCGTTGGTCACTCAGTATTGGTAGTTCACCCCCTCTGCCGCTGTAAATTAAACAGCAATTATAGATATTATCAATAATGATTGGAGAACCACACTCAGCTAGATTAGCTCGAGAGCGACTACAGGCAATCAAAAAATATTTACCCGTCCGTGATTTAGTCAAACAACAACTACAAGCTCGTCAGGAGTCTCAAGTGGAATTTGCAGAAGGTACAGAACAATTATTTAAACCGATTGTCGAACCAACGAAGAAAATTGTTACAGCAACTGAGGCAACACAAAGAGCTCTTGAAACATTACCTGTTGATATTGCTGGCCGAATTCAAGCAGCTCAACCACAACCACAGCCACAACCTAAACCACCAAGAACCAGAATTAAGATAATGGATAAATTTACACCTGAAGGTATTGCTGCTATCAAGGACCCAAATCAATTACTGTACTTAAAATTGCCGCGTTTGGATATGATGAAAGACAAAAATATGTAAAACCAGAACATGTTAAATCCCTAAAACGTGCTGATTGGATCAGGGATTTATATCGTATCTATACTGGTATTCCGGAAATTAGAGCTAATGAAGATATTATTAATTTTAATAGATTTGATGATGCTGTAAATAAATATATAGAAAGCGAAAGAGCTAAACAATTACAGAAACCAGTAAAAACACTTGGAGAACAAGTTCAACAATTTCCACAATCACAATTACTATCACCACTACCACCACCACAACGATCACCACGATTACTACCACCACTACCACAACAGTTTAAATTAGCATCACCACAACAACGAGAACAACCATCACCGCAACAAGAACAACAATTTCAGAAAATGATGAAACGACTTCAATCACCACGACAACGACAAAAAGTTAGAACAACAGAGGAAGAAGATCAAAATCCTGGCGCAACTGGAAGTGGTTTAGGAAGTGGCTTTATTACTTGTCCCAATAACGTCCTTGCTGATGTTGATCGACTAGAAATTCTCATTGGAGGAAAACGAGCTGGCAATAATTCCCCAGAAATCATTAATGAAGCAGCTGATATTTGTAAACGATTATTTACAGGCGGTGTTATGGATATTAATGTGTATCGGTCCCTCATTAATGAAATCGCCGATGATTATTACAGTGACTGAGTATGTAATTAGATACAATTAGTGATAAAATCACTTAATAATAATATGATCGTACACACTCATAGACCAACCATGGTCAGGGCAATAAATTCACGATTACCAGTATACAAAACGACCTACGGAGATGGACTAGGTGATGTTGTTCAAGGTCTATTTAGAAGGATAGCCCCAAAAGCAATACCGCTTGCAAAGCAACTAGGAATGAAAGCTATTGACGTTGTTCGTGAAAAAGGTATTGGCGCTGTTGGTGATGTTGCTAGCAAAGCATTCTCAGCAATCAAGGATAGACTAGCGCGATTAATACGACGAAAACCTCAACTAGTGAAACTGGCCAGCACTGAAGTGATGCCCGCAAATGTCAGTAAAATAATAAATCAAGCTGCTAATCAGAAACTAGCGGAGTTGGCTACCAACACTAATGTTGGTTTAGAAAAAGAAAAAAATATAACCGCTAGTCTGGTAGCAGGAAGCGGTCTTCGTGCTAGACGAAGACGATAATAATAAATATGTTCAAGCGTGTATCTGATCCCGCGTTTGATATGGACGCACCAGTTTTAAAAGATGAATCTGTGCGCGATTATCAGTATTATTCTTATGACGCACGAGAGCCAAATCAGCGTGGATGAATTGAACTACAGGTTCAGGATACAAGCAGATATTTCTTACCCGCTGAAGCATTTATTGAAGTTGAAGGTAGAATTTTACAAGCAGATGGTACAGCGGTTGGAATCGGAAATAGACCTGGTTTTGTTAACAATAGTATTATGGCGTTATTTAAAGGTGCAGCATATATCATTGATTCACGAGAGATTGAGATCTGTCATGAAAACGTCAGCGTTGCCACGACGATACTTGGTCTTGCGCGATATAGTGATGATTAGTCCAGATCAGCTGGTCCATCAATAATGTTTGCAAAGGATACAACTGATCATCCAGAAAGCATCAATGTATCTATGGGTGATGTAAGAGATGCAGGAGGAGCTGCTGATACTCCCGCAGTTATAGCTATGAATGAAAATTTTAACTTAGGATTCGCATCACGTCGAACAATGTTAAATGATGAAGAAGAATTTTCATGTGTGATTCCACATATTTTTGGGTTTTGTAGAAATGTCAGAAAGGTTATTTTCGGAGCCAAGCATACAGTTGTACTTGTTCGAAAAGACAACGACAATGATGCAATCTGGCGACGTGATGCAGATGGTGCATGTATAGTAAGACTAACAAAACTTTCGTTGTGGATGCCAGTAATGACTCCAACAATACCCGAAGAAGAACGTTTAATCTCTTTTATGAGTCAAGGTGGTAAATCAATGTTATCATGGATGACGATGACCACAGATAGTATTTCAAGTGAAGTTGTTGGTTTATTTACATGGCAGATAGCATCACAGCAGGGTATTTCTGCACCGCGACATATATTTATCGCATTTCAGGAAAATGCACGAGAAAACACACAAACACGAAATCCGATGGTACTTGACACGCTTGGAGTTAGTGAAGTTTCTTTAAGGATAAATGGGCATCAAGAACCAGCTGAGGATATACAACTGAGTTTTGATCACAATCATGTATCACGTGCTTACCATCGATTAATGACATGATCAGAATATTGATTCTGGTTTACAGATATCTCAGCGTGATTTTACAACACTGTATCCAATATATTACTTTTCACTAAAACACTTAGATTTATTCAGGCAATCTGTCGTTGATATACACTTTCGAGCTCGTGTAGCACGGTCACCACCAAGAATAGCCGGTCCACCAGTTGTTCCTGGTGGTTACAGAGCAATTGCTGTTATACTTAGCGATAAATCGATGTTGCTTGAAGGTGTTGGTGGACGAATGAAAGTTATTGATGCCTCAATAGAAAACATGTAATTAGATCACTCACAATAATTATAAATGTCACATCTAGTTAACGTCAGTCTGACTCCTGGTCAGATTAAAAAGCTACAATCATCATCTAAAAATAATTGTGCGGCAAAAATATCACTGCGGCGAGAACAAATCGCGAGTGGTCCGAATAAGCTATCATTATCAGAACGCCAGCATAGGTATTTTAATGAAGCAAAAAAACTAAACAAAGGTATAAAACTCAATCTTTCTGCGAGTGTCATTAAAGACATCGTTAAAACGGGTGGTATATTTCCACTTCTTGCCGCGTTACCAGCAATAATAGCCGCTGCAGCCCCAGCTGTTGCAAAAGCAGCTGCATTAGGCGTTGTTGGAACCGCTGCTGGAATGGCGTTAAAGAAAGCAACGGGTCAAGGAATTATGCACGCAGAAAATTTAAGAAAAAGATCACGGGCAAAACAACACGGAAGACGTCTAAGAGCACCAAACGTTCCACAGCCGGGCCGTCTAAGATTATCAGGCCCAGCATACGGTCGCGGTCTAAGATTGCCAGGGACCCCACATTCATGGTACGGAAAAGGTCTAAGAATACCCCGGTAACTTCGTCATCGAATTCGATGATTCTTCCTATGTCTAATTTTGATTTACTTAATGCCGCTAAGCAACTCAATATAAAAAACTTTAGAGGAGTTTTTATACCTGATCAATTACCTACCGTTGAAATGCAACAAGAAACTGGTATTATTAATCTTGATAAAAACTCTGGTTCAGGCACTCATTGGGTGGCGTATGCAATTGATCCACGTGGAATTATTTATTTTGATTCGTATGGGTTGGCACCACCAAAAGAGTTTTTAAAATATATAAATACTGCTCAGAATTCGATGCGTTCTAAAATCTGGTATTCAACATTACCAACACAAAAATTAACTGATCCACCGATATGCGGTCGAGAAGTACTCGCTGTACTTGATGCTGTATCAAAATCAACAACACCACCTCATAAAGTCGTGCATGATTATACCACGTTGTCACACTTAAATAGATATCAGTAAATATAATGGTAGATATTTATGGAAGATCCTCTCGCAAAGCTCAGCAGGGGGTCGATTTATCTAAATAGGCAAGTCTTGATCAGCTCAGAAATGAAATCGATGATTTATTAAATATCACAAGTGTGGTTCAAAATGAAGTCGTTGTTTTTCAGGATAAACAAGGACGATTAAAAAGGAGTAATGTACAAGTGTTAGATGTTCTTATACGAATTCCCACCGCGGTTATTAATAATATAGTTATTTTTTTCTGATCAAGGTAAAATAGAAGATTCTGGTAAGTCAGTTAACGATTTTATTAAGCAAGCTGGTGATTCATTCACGGGCGACATTATTATGAACCGAAATAAAATTATAGACCTTGGAAACCCAACCGCAGATACAGATGCAGCAACAAAAAAATACGTCGATGATCAAGAATCTAAGTACGTATTAGTCAATGGTGGTATAATGCGTGCATTTCTCAACATGAATAATAATGGTATTAATAATCTTAGAACACCAGAATCAGATTTTGACGCTGCAACGAAGAAATATGTAGACGATAAGGAAATCCCTATGACAACTTCGCTAAAAACAATCAATAATGAAATGACTACACTCAATACTAATTTTACTAATCACGTACAAACTTTCTTAAATTTCGTAGAAACATAAATAGATCTATTAATGATTTTTTTTTAACTCCACCAACTGTTGATATTAAACTCCCCGATATTAACATGAAACTCAACGATATTGTCAGTGGAATACCTAGTATTGTTCAAAAAACTAATCTGATTAGAATTCCTCACGGACAAATTAAAAATATCGTGTACACAGTAGCATCAGGATCAACAACATGGACACCGCAAAATAAAACTCTCGAACATACCGCAGAAGTAACTGGGTTATACAGGCTACCCCTGTACGGTTTGGAAATTACTGCGGCCACTTCATTATCACCGAATGTATATCATAATCCCCTGCTGGTGATGCTAACCAAGGACATCAAAGAAACGTTCACGTTGACATCAACGGAAATGCCCCCGAGACCTTACTGGTGGTGCCTGGAATTCGTAGCTGAAGCTTAATTAAATGACGTTGTTAGTATAATGAATCGAGTGACTGAGTCACTTATCGACGTTCAACGTCACAGATACGCTCAAGTATGTGAGTGTCAAACCAAACTAAAAAGTATCATCGACGATTATACAATAAAAGTAAAAAAATATCGCAGACATATGGTTGTTATTGATATAATTGTTTACTCAGTTTCCGCTGTTATTGCTGGAACCGGATTATTATTATCAACAATAACAATGACTGCACCTGCAGTTGTAACAATGGTCGTTTCAACGGCAACAACATGCGCAGGCATTCTTAATATTATCGCTAAAAAGATATCTACGTGTACAAATGATAAATTACAAGAGTATATAACAAAATTACACACAGCAACAACATCCTATTCTAAACTATCATCGTATCTTTCTGCGTATCTCAGCGATGGTAAAATATCTGATGAGGAGTTCGCAACGATAATGAAAACCTACGATGAAGCATTTAGAGTGGAACGCAACGCCTTCTCTAGCGATTCTAGTGATAAAGTAACTTGCGCGACTGAAGGTTGAATTCATGAGATTGCGTTCTATTAAATAACGGAGTATTTTAAATAATGTCAGCGTTAAGACTATTACAACAGATCGTCACTAATACAACGCCGTCAAAAACTACTATGATATCATTAAGTTCGACCAATCCTGAATTTAGCGTTAACTTTCCAACTGCAATTTCAGCAAGTGAAATAGCATTAGCGCAATTACGAGTTTATCATAGCTGGCCAAATATCAGGTCAAAATCGTTTGGTGGACTACCACCAAATAATTCACTTGTAATTGCGAATAAGAATAAACCTGATGGAACTCCCGATTGGCAAGTTGTTGGAATTTCAACGGTCAGTTATCAAATAGAACAGATTAATGATGAGTTTCAACGCAGAATTAAATCTATTACAGGAAAAGAATCCAAAATAGCAATCACTGTTTACGAACCAACATTATCAGCGGCGATTGAAATAAATTCCCCTGATTATGTTGTAGATATTTATCAAAGTTCCATCAGATCAGTGTTATGATGGCCTGATGTTCCTGACCAAAGGTCAAATGGAATTCCTGAACCAACCAAAAATGAATTTCTCACAACAGAAAAAAGATTTATAAAACTTCCAGAATATCGAAATAACTATCCATGGCACCGTATAAAATTTGAATTTGAACATTACGACAATGAACATTACTTTACCGATTTTGACGGTAAAAGGATCCCTAAGATAGCTAGATCTGCATTTGATATTATCATCGTAGACGCCAGGACTCAAACTACTAGAGATATTGTTGATGAAAAAGTTTTTAAAACGTTTTTAGATGTTCTTAAGCCTGAATACGATAAAAAAACTTAATGATTTAAGAAGTTTATTTATTTCATTATCTCAACATTATGACGATGGTGTAAAAAGTCAGATAATCGAAACAATAAAACATTTAAATTGGATCTTATTTGATTTGTACATCGCTAATCGAAGTATTATAAACGTTGCGACTGAAGTCAATAGAAATTCTTTCTCAGATAAAATATCTAAGCAATTATTTCTTGATTATTACAAAATAACAGAAAAAGATTTACAAACATTTATAATACCAGATTTAAATAACGCTGAAATAAAAAAACAACTCAACGATGTCATTGATGTATATTTCCCTAAAATACATGCAGCGTGGATAAAAATAGCCCCACCACCGGTTATTCTTAAATATAATAATGATCCATACGGTGGAGGCCGTCATATCTCGCCTGGTATTGTTAATATAACATCAACGATCGCAGTCAGTCTAGTATGTGATGTAATTGATGACAGCTATCAAGTAGATCTTTCAAGGTCTAGCCAAGCCCAGCAAGGATATATATTATATACATTTAGCCCTCAAGTGCCCCCCGGGTATTTAATTATATCTGAACCAATTAACCCCGTTTATCTACGTGTACATAATCCGTTATTATCAAGGATACATTTCAAACTTACAGACCAAATAGGACGTATTTTGGATATACAGAATGAAGTTTTAAGTATAAATCTGTATGTGAGATCATAGAGCGTTTTATCACAATGCGTCATCGTAAAACAAAAAAAAAATAATATCCGAATCAGATCAGAATAGTTTTTTTTACTGGGTTAAATCGTAATTATTATAAGTAAAATAACCTGTATACTTACCAGGGATTTTGTTTAGCCATTATCACATTAACTCCACTTTCACTTTCACAATGCTCTCTTAATTGTCTTATACGAAGGTTTACAATCTTTTTCTGTTCGTATTCATGAGATAATTCTAACTTAATTTTGTCAATAGCGTTTGAGAGAGGTACAAACAGCTTTACCTGATTATCTGTAACTGCTGCCAGCGACTGTAACATTGCCTGCTGGATAAACTTCATGAATTTATAATCAGATGGTAGTGTGTACCTGTTCTCTAATTTCCGTTGTTCTAATGATTCAAAGTCAGACATAATTTTTTCAGGATTAAGATTATCAGATATATTTACACCGTTATGTTGTAATATTTTAATCGCAGAAATAATAACATTAATATTTTCAGGATTCATTATATTATTAGTGTTTGTTTAATATAAAAATAAAATAAAAATAATAGTCCCTAAGGACTGTTTCAGGATGATTATATACACATGAAGATGATTATATACATGAAGATGATTATATCTTAATTACGGACAGCACATTAACCCCATGTGATCCCCTAGGTTGCCAAATAACATCCTAGCAAGATCAAAGGTTACACATAAACTTTTCCTAGGACATGTACACACTTTATCCCCATGTGATCCCCTGGGT
Organism: Megalonaias nervosa; assembly: GCA_016617855.1. Classification (NCBI taxonomy): domain Eukaryota; kingdom Metazoa; phylum Mollusca; class Bivalvia; order Unionida; family Unionidae; genus Megalonaias; species Megalonaias nervosa. The sequence continues at coordinate 60,241 of JAECUM010005361.1, read as the reverse complement.
TGTCAAAGAACATCCTAGCAGGATCAGAGGAAATTCGAAAGACGAAACAGACAACACAGTTTTATACAACCCCATGTGACCCCCTAGGTTGTCAAAGAACATCCTAGCAGGATCAGAGGTTATATATAAACTTATCCTAGGACAGCACAAAACACAGAATCTTAATTACAGTAGCGTATTTACAGCAAGCATATTTACAGCACATTAACCCCATGTGAAACCCCTAGGTTGCCAAAGGTCATCCTAGTAGGCTCAGAGGTTTATATAAACTTATCTTATGGACGCATAGACACACCCCCAGCGAATTCCTAATCGAAACGAAATACTAGAAATTCAGAGGGCTGTCTAGGCATTATGATTTTATGTAACCCCGAATCAAGCATATTTACAGTAACGTACTTACAGTAACGTATTAACATATATTTATAGGGACAACACAGTTACATATAAACTTATCCTAGATAATAGAAATTTTTGCACACTCCCCCCCCATCATAATCACCCAGGGAGTGCAAAATTGCACCCACCAAGTGACATGGTGGGAGAAGTGTACAAATTTTCTATTGAAACGTAGAACTGGGGCGGCCGAGGCCCCCAATTAAATAAGTTTTCTGGCATCAAATCGCCTCTCGCCCGACAGTTTGCCGGTCACAAAAATCGAACCACGGACCTCGAGTACGAAAATCCAGCGCGTTAGCAATCGGCCACCGGACTTCAATATGTATACATAATGAAAATATTAGCATATAGTTAGCGTGTAAGTATACAGAATAAAATCAGAATTTATTGTAAATGTATTATGCATTTCTTAATAAAATCAGAATTTATTGTGGATTTCTTAATAAAATCAGAATTTATTATAAAACGTGAATTTATTTTTACTTTCCAAATGCTTGAAACTGCATTAACACAAAACCCACAGCTAAAAGTCTGTATGAATCAGACGTTGCCAAGGATACTAAAATAATCGATAAGCTATACAAACACGTAATGCCAGCTCATTTCTAAAAATAACCTCATGTACAATTCACTGTTAGGTGGCAAGGCGTTTGATGAGAACGTAGAAAATATAAATATTATTCAGATTTTGTAGAATAATGTGCATAATAGCATCATTATTTATTACAACGATGAAATTATTGAAAACTCTCAATTGTTGTAGGGTAAAACCCCCCAGCTATTGTCTAATTGAATTTGATGATTTCTTGATAAATCTGACAATAACTCACTAAAAACTGATAAAAAACAAGAAATTTTGATCAAAAATCACTTTATTTTAGCAAAAAATAGTGATATTTTAGCCAAGGATTTCTATAAAATCGAAAAATCATCAAAATCAATTAGAGAATCGCTGGGGGTTTTACCCTACCAGCGCTACAAAATCTAGCCGAATTTCATTGATTTTTGGTCATTTTTCATGGAAAAAACGAGATTTTCGAACAAAAAACCAACAAAAAACGAGATTTTCGAACAAAATCAACAGAATAAAAAAAAAAAATTATATAAAGGCGAATTTTATTTTGTAGTACTCTTGAGATATAACTAAATTCATTGAAATGTTTTTACAGTCGAAGTTTGGACAATCAGAGAAGATGAACGATATTTATGAAAAAGGAAAATATACTTATGGTGTTGGACTCTTCAGCCTGATAAGGTGCAAAAAGCAATGTGGGTTCTGACCAAAACTCACAATATCATTAGTACAACAAGTACGACAACTGCAATATTTACTATTATGTTTGACGGAGTTGTCTCGCTTCATTACCTAATACACATTATATCAATAAATAAAAAAAACCACCTGCATAAAACTATGAAAGCAAAAAGATACTGGTTCATGAAGAAGGTTCTGGTAGACTAATATAGGTGAACATGATTCGTTGTCCAAATCTCATTGAAAAAGCAGATCTCGTGATATTATCTGCCACGTATTTTACTGAAGGTGGTGTTATGTTAAAGTATTTACCAGCAGAATTAATTGATTTAAATATAATTTCTTCGCCATCTGTATTTGTGGATTTAACAGCCCTTGCGTATCGTGCGCCGCCAGTATTTCCGGACTTACAATTTTGACTCTGTGTAACAGCTTGTAGATTATCAAGCGAGTTATCAAGCTTATCACCACTGATGTGATCTATTACGAGTCCATCTTTAATGATTCCAAAATGACACTCGAACACGAACCTATGTGATAAATAATGTTTATTTCTCCTGGTATTAAATATAAGATAACCAGTATTATTAACACTACCGACTGGTTTCTTTAATCTGCAGTTCCTAATTACACCATCACGAGATGCTTCATAATTGGTGATGATTGGATGCTTCACAAACTCATTTTGCTCCATTTATATACTAATATTATTTGTTTAAATCATTATTTTGAAAATCTAGCGAGATAATCTTCTTCGGTCTTTATAGGAGATTCAGAAGATGTATTTTTTTTATCGTAGTATCGTTTTAGCTCTCTGTATTTTTTACCACCACACTGCGCACACAGTTGAGTTTTTCCTCTGACTTCAACACCACACCGCATACGCGGTTTTGGTCCTAAACTACCTTGTCTAACGCATTGCATGTGAAAGCCGCAGAATTCGTTTACGCATGCTTTGTTACAAGGAGAAGTATTTCCGATCATAAGCCAATGACATCGATTCTTTGTTTGAATCATATACAAAAGATTAAAATTCAATTAAATATATATTTGTCCTAATTATAATAATGCAGGAATTATCCCCAATTGAACATTCCGCAGCTAGATTTGATCTTGACAGACTGCCGAAACACAAATTTAGTTTTTCGATGCAAGATCTAGCTTTAACGACTAAAGATGTAACAAAACGTATCCGTGAGGCCAAAAAGGAATTTCGCGACGATGGTGAGGCTCATGTGTGGTCGACATTCAGAATTAAAATACTGTTAATGTGATGAATGACAAACGAGGAAAAGAGATTATTGACTACCTTGTTCAGAAATATTTTATTTTAATAAAATTTATTGTAAAGACAGACGATGACACCTGGATTATTCGTGACAAACGTGATTCTGTCCATAGGTCAGGAGATAATATTGTTCTTAGTAAAAATTCCAGACCAGGAATACTGACTGGTATTGATAAACCGTATTACGAGCGTTCATACCCTGTGACTGCGGTTGTATACGCGGTATACCCGTTAAATAATAAACCTGACGTTGGGGATCTCAAACCTATGAAACTGTCATCACTAACTTCGTCAAGGATAAATTGCGTAGCTGAACGGGTTACAGAACACTTCACAAACGCGATACGCGGAAACGGTTTAACGGATTTAAGACGCAAAAAAATAAACACCTGGGCAGAAACAGTTAAAGATACCGGAGCGTCTATCAGCGACGTTGCTGAGCTGGGAAAGAAATTAAAATTCCCAATAACGGTGAAGACGTTAACCGGAGAGATTTTGTACAAACCAAAATATAAATCAAGGGGAGCTTCTATAGATATTATTGATCATAACGCACATGCATGGACTGTGGCGGTAACAATATTTCCACGAGATAGAACGGTTAAATTTTATAATGGTCATGTATTTGATGCTATCAGAAATATCAGTAAAATTGACCCTGTATCTGTGTGGCTGTTTCAGAGTTCGGAATATGATTATCATGATCAGTTTGTACGATCTAATGGTGATATTTATCGTACAGAATCTCTCCATGGGGAAATGAAAAATCTTGCACAACGCCTTTGGCATGAATACACATTTGATAATATTAAGGTTGAACAATTACTTAACTGTTTTACCGTTCCATCGGTTGCTGCTCACTACGCTCAGGAGAAAAATTCATGGAAACCGACACGATTGGAATTTCTTGAAGATGTCCAGAAAAGTTGTATCGAATACGGACACGGTGGATTGTGGAATACTAAATACGATTATAATGACGTTATCTCAGTTGATATGGTAGCGTGTTATCCTGGAAGTTTTCTTGGATACGGAGAGTGTTCTGAATACTTTAAGAGATTTGGACATCCGACATACCAGATGACCAGAGTAGCGATAAACGGACCTTTACCTGCTGACTTAACTGGATTTGCTTGTATAGAGTCGTTCGAGTTTTACGAGGATCTCCATCCGATTGTTTATGCGTGGTTTGGAAAACATTTTTCAGAGCGATGTTGGGCTCCAATAGTAATAATAAAGTATATGCTTGATGCTGGAATTTTTTTTTTTTAATGTCGTTATGCGTAAGTGAAGCAATTATATCATACCACGTGCAGAAACAGGTTTGGTTGCCAGAACCGGATGTATTTAATGATGTTGAAAGAGATTTTCCTAATCCTGAAGATGATATTTTTAGTGAATGCAGGAGAGAGCGTGATGAGAAATTTGCAAAAGATCTCTGCAGAAAAATAATCGGTAAATTTACGCAAGGAGGATCATACGATCATAAACGAGCGTGTACAAGATTAATCATGGACGATGCTGAACTCGATTTTATAATCGCTGATACAACGGAGAAAAACACATTTATAGGTCGCAGTAATGCTTATTTATCAGACGGAACAAAATTAGGTACAATTGTGAGCTATACTGATGGCGAGTCACCGCAGTTTACTCATTTAAGATCTTCGATGCTAGCGTATGTTTCGATAAATTTATTATCTATGATAAACAGATTTCCTCGTTACGCAGTCAGGGTCGCGACAGATTCATTTTATATAAACAAAAAGTATGCGGATTCGTTAAAACAATTACATATTAACGATCACGCATCATGGGGCGAATGGAGAATAAAACACGACGATATAATCAGTTATTCTGAATCCGCCGATGTTGAAATTGCGAGAATTAATTACAAGAATAATCAGCTATCAAGGATGTCATTGGCACCATCTGTATATGATCCCGTAGCTAGACATAAAACCGTTTATCTTAATGGGTGTGGTGGTTCAGGTAAAACAACACGCGCGATTAAATTATTTAGTAATTGTTCTGATATGATAGTTTTGACACCGACACATAAACTCGCCAGGGAAATAAAAGAACGAGGAGTAAAATCGTGTACATATCATAGTTTCTTTAGATGGTGCGGAGACGCATGGACTCCATCGCGGATGGGTGAGAAATACGTTCCTAAAATTATTATCTGGGACGAGATATGCACGGTGTCGCTAGAGGTATTAAAATATTTCTTGATTGGCTGTTATTAAAGAATACTGCTGTGATAATGTGTGGCGATCATGGTCATCCACCACCTTTATTGTATCGTCTCCACATGAGTGGTTGAAAACATTTGTAGATTATTACGAAGAAATAACTGATGACCATAGAGCTATTGATGGATCACTAAAGGAGTTTAAAAAGTTAATAAGATTACAGCCAGAAAAAATACAGTGTGAGATAATGCGTAAAGTAATTCCAGAAACATCTATGAATAATTTTTGGGCTTTATGGAAACCTGCTGATTTGATAGTTGCAAGTAGAAAAATAGTTCGCGATACACTTCAACAACAATTATTTACGTTACATAAAGAAAAATTTTCAAATTTACCGGTACCTTTGTGTTATAGCCCGGCAGATACTCGACGACAGAATGTTGATGTTGAGATTCCTGGTGGTGGAATACAAAATCTTGTATTAAATGATATTGTTTTAGTCGTTGTTGATGTTGTTGAGAGCGCGTTAAGCATGGATAAATCGCCGTGGACGTTAGGATACGCTATAACGATTCACTCGTCACAGGGATTAACTATTACCGATACGAGCATTTGGATTGTCGATGATCGTATTGAGTGGTCAAATTTAGTTTATCTAGCAGTGTCTCGAGTCAGAAGAATATCTCAACTGGGCCGGGTTATCATGGATTGCGTAATAACCGAAGAAATTCCTGACAACTTTGTCGATATCAATAAAAAAATTAGCGGGTTATAAGCAATGTGACAAAAAAAATAATCGCGACTTCGATATCGATGTTGAATTTATTATAACACTAAAAACACAACAGAATAATCATTGTACAAGTTGTAACTGTAATATGCTATGGCAGTATTCGACTAATAATCCCAGACAATTTACCGTTGATAGAATTAATAGTAATCTTGGTCACACACGCGAAAATGTAATGCTAACCTGTCTTGAATGTAATCGACGTCGAGGCGCTGGACAACCCTCTGCAAGTTTATAAAAGTGAACGCGGTGGTAATTGTGTATCTCTAGGAATTATTTGTAATTGTTCGCGTACAAATCCACGCTGAGGAGCAGTTGAATCTAATCTGTAGATTGCGGGTCTACCTGTGGACCTTACCACGCTAGAAATTTTGTGTGTGGTCACACTCCAGATAGGATCAGTTGCTCTTTTTATACCTCCTTCAAGTTTTCCAGGTTGATATAAATATCTTAAGGTAAGATTACCTAGTACTGGTTGAGAGGATATATATATATTTTTTCTTTTTGATCGCATTAGAAGGTTTCATAGAAGTTGCACGAGTCACTTCGTTGTTCAACGCAGCTATCACACTCGGTAACCTTGCAACCCATTCACGAGATCTCTCCATGGACTTAGAGTCAGCAGATATTTCCCTCGCGTATTGGTATCCAAATAACTGCTCAGCAAGCGTTCGATTAAATCGTTCAACGATTGCTTGATCACGATGAATTTCTGTGTGTCCTCGTCTGATTTTAACGTTATGTCGCTTCATCAACGATGATACTGCACCAATAAATTCTTTGCCAGGATCAACCTGTAGCAGTTGTGGCCATCGTAGACCACCTTGTGGTCCGGGTCCTCGTTGTTAAATGCGTTCAAACGCAGATGCAACTTCAGTCGCTGTTTTAGTTGATAATGGCTCTGCTTCTTTATATCTACTCGCAACATCAACGACGGTTAACACGTATCTGTATGTGTACTGACGTCTACCAGTTTTAATGGTATCGTGTGGTAAAAACAAAATATCTGCTTGATGAACTTCATTATGGGTACTAACATCAAAATGTGCATACTGAATTTTTTTAGGTGGACGTAGAAAAATTTGCCATATTGCCTGTCGTGCTAACCACGCTGCAGCGACATCACGTGAGACTTTTGCTGCTTCAGCAAGTTTACTAATCGCTGCTTTACCTCTCCAGTATCATCTTGGGCTATAATAAACAGATTCCATTATAATAATCAGTTGATTAATTACCAGCCCCTAACATTATTTTACCTTTCATACCAGCTTTTATCAGAAAGCTAGCAAGTTTCTCTCTGAAAGATTTATCAGGTATAGAATTTAACGCATGAATCAACTTCACATCTGCAATATGTCGTTGTTGTAAATCCTTGCTTTTATATGCGACATCGTGAATGTGACACGCTTGATCAATTGCGTTTATTGGATATTCTCCAGGTCTTGGTTGGTCTTGGTTATCGAGTCGGATATCGAGACGAGTTCTAGGACCACAATAATTATATCCAGGTAAATGTTTTTCACCAGGATACTTTGCCCATGGAGCTCCTGGTAATTTACCTAACGAAGCAGCGATATCTCCACCTGTCTTTAATGAAATAAATCTATATTTTTTTGTACCACATTTCACACACCTACCTGTAAGTGCACGCCTGTTATTTTTTGTTATTATTGTCGTTAATCCACTTGTGGACGTACGCGCTTTACATCGAACACAATATAAATCCATATTAATATTATATGGATATAATTGATTTCTCAGCGACACGAAAACAAGAGCCAGTCAAGCATCATTCAGCGCTACCAAATTCTATCAGAGCGATTATACTTGGCCCATCTGGGTCTGGTAAAACGCAATTATTACTTAATCTGATAATGCGATGGTTCAAGTGGGATAAATTATATTTAGTAGCACCATCTGTAGATGATCAACGATGTTACGAAGTACTTAAAGATTTTAATGAAAATGCAAAGTCGCTGACGTATCCCAATGACGCTATTGATTTTATCACCGATATCATGAAGCTCCATCTATAGACAATCTTGATGGATGTATAAATAATCTCGTAGTGTACGATGATGTAATGCTGGATAAACAATCCAATCCAGCTCGGATATTTTCGCGAGGCCGTCATAAAAATACAGACGTTATTTATTTAACTCAGAAATACACGCAAATTCCTAAAGTAATCAGAGATAATTGCAATATCTTAATTGTGTTCAATGGAGTAGATAATTATACTTTACAAAATATTTATTATACCTGGTGTTCAGGGGACATGGATATGATTAAATTTAGAAACTTCTTTTCAAAAGCAAAAGTTATTCCGTTTGGATTTATAACAATAAATTTACATGACCCAAGGTCTAGATATCGTATAGGTCTGGATAAAATCTTTGGTTAATTACAGCAGCAGAGGGGGTGAACTACCAATACTGAGTGACCAACGCGTAAACGAAACAAATAAAAAGCGCGTCAGAGACAAAGTAACTAGTTAGAGGTTGTGGTTTAACGTCACTGACCTTATTTTTTCAGCCTTCGTAGGAACCTTATTTTTTCATAAATAATGTCTCAAACAAAATGGTCTGTTCACCCCCTCTGCTGCTGCTCAGAATGCTCTAAAATGCTCCATTTCCTGTGTTGATTAAAAATAAATAAACATTGGACCACCCCTACCTCGACCTCGCAGGAGTGGGAATTCCCTTCCGCATCCACTCCTAGTGATACAATGTGAGACACCGACCCTGATATTTGTTTTTGGGGTTCGAGGTCTTATTGCTAAATAACTGCGCTTGTGTAGCCTGTTTTGATGTCGACTTACGTCATAGCAAGAAGTCAAAAGTTTAGGAATATCTCATACACTTTGCAGCCCATATCGACGCTTTTCTACAAATTAAAGTCATAATGTTTTAGTCCGACTTTACTTACTCAGATGTATTTTTTCTGATAAATTCAAATTCTCAGAGAAGCAAATGGACGTGTTTTCATGTTCCGTTGGCCTATAGCCTGGAATGCGATGGAAGCCGGGAATGCCAAAATCGGATTAAGTTGAAGTATATTTCTTTAACGAAACGAATTAAAATATGCTAATATTGAAGAAAGTGTTTAGATAGTTCGTTTCGTTCAAGATTTATATCATCGTTTTAACTTCATTTCGGTATTCCCGGCTTCCATCGCATTCCAGCCAATTGAAATCTATACCAACGGAACTTGTGTGAGAACTTGAAATTATCTGAAAAAGAGACATCAGAGTAAGTAAAGTCGGACTGAAACATTATGACTTTAATTTGTAGAAAAGTGTCGATATAGGCTGCAAAGTGTGTGAGATATTCCTAACAAATTTGACTTATCGTTCCGATGTTAATCAACATAGGAACACCCTACACAGCGCCAGTGTTTCAGGAGTTATGTCCTCGACCCCCAAAACATAAATATCAGGGTCGATTGTCTTACACTGTAGGACTAACCCACCCCTTGTCCGTCGCCGCCCTAATCTCACAACTGCTTCGGCGCCCCTGTTTGTATGCTGTTTTTATGTTACTTACAGTATGTTTAATGACCCAAATTCACCAATGAGGCGCAATTAGACGTATAAAAATGGAAGAAAAAAAATGATCTAGAAACAACAACTTTATTCGCCTATTTTACAGAGAAATATCTGAAATTTGAACTGTAAAAATTTCAACAACACCAATTGACCCATATTTTGTTTATGTTTACTCACAAATATGGTCTCAAAACCTTAATTCTCAAGCAAAATACATACGTTACAAGAGATTTTCTCGTATTTTAAAGTATTTTTTTTATGATTTACAAATAAAATTATACCGGGAAAATGGTTGAAAATTGTATAATTAGGTATTTTACGATAATTTCACATAATTTTAATTCAAAACATTATTGCGTTTTGCTTTTATGAGTCATGAAAAAAGACAGATAAATGTGCGTAAAGTAAAATGCATCTTTACCAAAATTTCTCGTATTTTAAATTTTATTTAAATTGATAATAATGAATATTCAAAACATCAAAAACTTTTTAAGTTGTCAAATTAATACCATTCTAATCATAACAGTTTCCGATTCAAAATATAAGCACGAAAGTTTAAAATGTGTATGCCTTTTTAGTCACTCCAAAAATATAACGTATCAGATACACACGACAAGAGACTGTTCATTAAATTTATAATTGTTTTCACTCAGTTTTCTTGGTTCCCTTTTGGTCATGAAAATATGGCATGAAATTACTACAAATATGTTTGATTAACTCCATTAAACACGTACATTCGTCATTTTAGTATTTTTCTCCTGTATGTGACAATTGAACATCATCATTATTCACATGATCATTGATCTGATATAATCATTATGACTTACTTTATATTTTATATGAAGATAAAATGATTATAATTTTTATGCTTAATTAAGTGAATTCACGAAATTTTTAAAATAAAACAAAATAACTAATGTATTTTATAAAATGGTTTTGTAACGTAGAATGGTAACGTATGTGTCGTAGTGTAAAACACGGAAATATTTTAAACTTCAAACAAATTAAATGTACACTTTTGTGTGCAATTAAAAAGGCCTGAACTTATATACAGTCTCACATATAGAAAACATTTTTAGCCGATGAAAGTGAGGGGACTGTTCACGTGTACTGTTTAGGTAACGTATGTATTTCACTAACGTGAAGCAAATGCATTGTTAATTAATTTCATTTCGGCATCAGATATTTTGAATAGTCGTTCAGATTTTCCAGATGGAATAAGAGATTCAACTTTACAAAGGATATTTTGTTCGTTAATCCAGACAAGATCAGGTTGTTCCGGCCATTTGAACAGTCCTTTTGCTTTTTTCATAAAGTTAATATCACAGTCTTTGTCGTCCATATCAATTTCTTCAATCCTTCCAAGGTACCATTTTCCATCGTATACGGCAGCTACGAAGTCTCCTTCTTTAAATCCAACAAATGCAGGCGATGAAGTGTCGTTTTCAGAGATTGTAGGATCCATGGCTACGTCTGACTGTACATATGGATGGGTACTACTTGGTGGGTCACTGACAGTGACCAGCTGTCACCAGTCTGGTGAAGTGGCCAGCTGACTCCAAGAGAAGTTCTGAATGGTCCAGCTGTCGCAGTAAGAACCCGTAATGCACACTGAACAGTAGCAGGAGGTTTCACGGGTCGTCAATTTTTTCGGGTCTTCAGTGATGCCGACTGCGTGATATTTCATTGTGTTTCGCAACGGTTTTGTCTTAACTGAATTTAGTTCACATTGTTTCAGTTTGGTTGCTTCACTGGAGTCGTCGATGAAGCGTACTCCGGTCATTCTTGATTTTGTTCCCCATGCATGAAAATCCGAAGCATCCTGGATTACAGCATTTCCCTGTTGTATGGCTTCATCTGCCATTCTTTTTACTGTCCCTCCCAATCCATCACATGGCTCTTTCCCATGCCCCACTTCGAAGTAATTCCACTTGGCACCAATGGAGTGCAGGTTTCTGTGATTAGCAATCGAACAGAATATAAATCTGTTTCTGTACTGGCTTGACGGTGAATCTGTCCAATAATGGATAAACTTAAGATTAGGTTTCATCTCCTTCAGCTCCGGAATGAGCCTGTCCAGAAATGCAGCAACCGTGCCAGAAGAATGTGACATTTCATCACTGACAAAAACGAAACTTTTGTGTTTTAGTTCATCGTTCTCTTTGTAGTATGCAACGACTGGATGGAGGGTAACCAAAGACTGATTCCATTAGACCGTCTGTATTTCATCCAAAGACCTACAAGAAAAATTTTCTGCAAAGTCCATCTGTACAACAGTTTCATCTTCAGGAAGAGATTCTTTTAGCTGCCTTATTTGCTGGTACTGCTCACGGACTCTCTGTACATGCTGGTCAAAAAGCTCTAACTGCTTTTTCAGATCTTCTTTGAAGCTTTCTACTTGACATTCGATTTCCACGATTTTCATTTTGGTTTTCCCGTTCTCAAGTGTTACTTTTTTCCAGATCCTATAGACAACATTGCTGGGCAGAGTTTTGAGACGTTCATGAAAGTCACCTGCATTACCGATTAGATTTTCAGGATTCTCACTTATTTTGACTCCATTCTTTCTTAGAGCTTGAACTTTGAGGGCCATGTTTTGATGGTGTATACCCTGACAAGGATTTCTGGAAATGAATGAGGCAAGCAGTATATGTTTTGGTCTCAAACGTCCGAATGTAGTTAGAGAAATAGTGTGATTCGGATTTTCACATTTGTATTTGTAGTGAAGATTCTTGAGGTAATCGGTCAGGACCCGTGTCTGTAATTTTTCTTCATTGTCCATTTTTTTGGAATCTGCCTTGCCTGGCTGTGCGCGACTATTATCGTCTCGCATCATGAAATCTCGGACTGATAATGTAATTGAACGCGAGAGGCTTTGTCGTCTCTCTTTAAAATAGGCGAGACCTTTGTCGTTTACATTTCCCAGAGAGCGCCTACATAAGCCTGTGAAGCTACTTAACTTTTTTAAACATCGATACTTTTTCGTTATCGACCCAGAAATAATCTGATGTAGAACACGGCGTCTTTTTAGAGAATGAGACTGTTTTGACGCCTTTATTTCAGACAAAACTGCATTGCATACAAGGAGTTTTCGTCTTACAAGATTCCGTCTTCTTGGGGTCAGATATAAATTTTCAACATCTGCATCGGCTCGTTTACTTGATGTTAATTCCTTAGGTGCTGTCAACAGTCTGAGTTTTTTACTTAGTCGCTCAATTTTCTTATTTTCTGTCTTTATCTTACGTCTCAGGTTTGAAACGTCAGATTTCAAAATACCTATATTTTTGTGGGCACGCGCAAGAGCCCTACGCCTGATCATCTGCAAACCTTTTCCTTTGTTACTTTTAGTAATAAATGGTATCCTTACTATCAGGTGATCATTCTGCTCTTCATTTCTTGGCACAATATCACTGTCATATCCATTGGTCTGTTCACTTATGCTTTCGTTGCTTTCTTCTCTTTCTTTCTGTCTCAGCCGTGAAAGTCTGTTTCTTAATTTATTTTTCATGTTTCTCTCCTCCCTTTTCTTCTTACTTACTTGTGACGATGGCACATAATATTGCCTTTGCCTAGCTCTCTCTCTTTTTGGAGGAACTCCGGACCTTTAGCCTTCTGGCGTTCCCTGCAGGCCTTTTGTATTTCCTTTCTTGTTTTGGCCATTCTAAAATAAACAAGAACGAGTCAGTGCAAGCCTAGAGTCCCCCCCCCCCCCCGGTTTCACCGGTAGGGGACTAATTACGTAAGTATCGATAATACGTTACCAAATTATCATTTGAAGTATTGAGTATAGCTGAAATTAATTTTTATATATATATTTTTTTAATAAATATTTACACTCATGGTTTGTTTCTAATTTACCTTTGCATTGAATTTTTTTTCTTCATAGTTTGTTAATAATTTACCTTCGCACTAAAGATTTGTTCTTTTTTATGCTTGTCCTTTAACCATTAGTTACCGAATATACTCATGTCATTCATAGTCACTTTTAAAACTTTTAAAAAATGTATCCAATATTAATTGTGTTTTTAAGAATAATTGTATAGTAGAGCTAAACTGAAGATCTAAATTGTACTAATATTTTACACTGATAATCATTTTTGTTCTGGATTAAGTCTTAATACATACGTTACGCTCTGTAACGTATGTATCAGTACTTTATACACAGTGATTATATCGCTTATAAACATAGAGGTCACTATATTTTAATGTATGATATCTACCCTTTCTTTTTCACTGATTCCTGTCCAATAAAAACGTAAGTGTCAATCAAAAGTTTTAATTTGAATCGCTTACCTACAGGTGGTCTTTGGTACATAGAGTATAACACAGTTTTACTGGCTTGTCCTCGTTGTACTTGATGTTTTGTTTTACTAAGAATTGAAAGATGGCGGCATGACACCTTTCAGCATGCAAAGTTGGCCGGCTATCATCATGTGTTCCGTAGTTTAGTATATCTTTGTCACGTATGTATCGGTAACGTACGTATTATTGAGCATTATTTATGCTAAAATTTGTCAAAATATTACTTGATATATTTATCAAGATTTTATTTTCAGACATATATGAAACATGATTAAATTTTCGAAGGGTTTATTCAATCCTTTGATTTTGATTTCATATTATTTGGACCAAGTAACGTAAGTATCCCATATTTTATAACCAATGAACATCACACCATATGGCACATAAAAAAATGATATGCATCAGCAATAACCATTTATTTGGTTGGTTTTTTTAAATAATAAAACGTACAGGTGAATTTTGAGCGCCTTTTATACTCCCCAAAACCCTCGTTTTACACAAAAAACGCCGTGCATAAAAAAGGGTTACGTATGTATCATGACCTTAGCGACCTACATTCTGAATGAATGTTCAGGGTATAATTATTCAAAATTTGCTTTTAGGTTTCTCAAAAAGTATACACGATTGATTCAGAAACTTTTTAATTCAATCTTCAGTTTTAATTTTCATCTTTATCTGACAGAATTAGCTCGTAATTACACTGGCGACAGTAAGGTAGGTATTGATATACACCAGTTAGGTTGCGATATTTTCAGATCCAAGCTTCATTTATTGTTTGCATTGACTTTTTTTTATAATGATAAACGTATATTGATATAGCAAAAAGGTATGCATTAAGGAAAGAAATGTATATAATCAGTTAACGTGTCAGCGACATTGGTTTGTGCCTCATTAGTGAATTTGGGTCTAATGTTTCGTGTCAAATATATATTACATGCTGATTATACAAACTACCGGTAATAATGGACCGCTCCGGTGGCCTAGTTAGAGCGTCCGCCTCGGATACGAGAGATCGTGGGTTCGAACCCCTGCCAAGTTATACCAAAGACTTATAAATAAAAAATGGTACATGCAGCTGCCTCGCTTGGTGCTCATTAAGAGGTTGATGTTAGCACAGGAGTCTGCAGTTTTATCAATAAAGCACGACGAAATTTCTGACAACATGAAATCACCTTATTGGTATTATAAATTAACTTATTTAAGTTAATTTATAATATCGATAAGGTGATTTCATGTTAGAACTGGTCGGCCCAGTGTCAGGATTAATGTGACTAGGTGGGACAATTATGCTACATGTTTGCTGCACTATGCCCCAGTGGCAGACATAACTATAAACTGTCACACTGCTGACATCGTAACGATATCACTGCAGAAATTGTTTAAGCTACTTTAAAAACCCAACACACACACACACACACACACACACACACACACACACACACACACCGGTAATATGACTACAACTACTAAGCATCCGTTACACAGATAGTGTTCTTCTCTTATCTGAATATTGGTGCTGTTCTTTTTCCGGTACATGTACAACCTTTGTACTTTTTGCAACGGAGATAAATTTGGATGACGTGAACTTATCTGCTGCTGGAAAACCAGACAAAGCACCGGGTATATACCCGGCTTATTCCGTGTTGACAAAACTTGTGAATCATGTAATACAGACTACCTGATCCTGAATAATGGCGGGTTATTTCGGGCTGGATAGCCGCGAAGTGATACGTGTCCATGTCAAGGTTTATACTGATCAATAGTGTTCACTGTTGTAGGCCGCAGTTGAGATTTCTTTAGCCATCGAATGTCATAATATTTAGGACTTTTACCACTTCTGCTTTTTATAGAGCATATTTTAGCAGAGACACCCGTTATATATGCTTCAAAAAAGTCGTTTTATTATCTTTATTGTATGAAAAATTTACTTTTCAGTATTATGTCTTCAGGTGTTGCCAATGTCCTAGATTGTACCTTTCATATATGCATTAAAGGCAAATATTATATTTCAGAATTTTATCTGTAGGTACTATAGACAATACTTCTTCATAAACAGTGCTTAAATTTTTTTTTTTTTTTTTTGTTTTTTGTGCAACCAGGCAGACTGGCCAATCAGCTTTGAAAATTACTGGCCAATTTACAGAACCATGGGCAGGACATTATTTCTAAAGTGTAAGATGCCTCCCCAGATATTTTATTTTTTAGGTGGCCGTCTTATTGCCAAAATAAGGGTATTGTGTAGCAGGTTCTGATGTTGGCTAACATCAGAATGAGAAGTCAAATTTTCAGGAACATCTGACACATTTAGCAGCCCATATTGATGCTCTTAGACAAATTAAAGTCCTATTGCTTTAGTCGGACTGTACTAAATTGTAGGTCAATGGAACTTGAAAACACGTTTTTTTTGTGCTTCTGACAGACTTCACTTTGTAGCAAAGCACAAGTTTGAGCTGCTAATTTTGTTCGATATTTCTGAAAATTTGATTTCTCATTCCAATGTTAGTTGACCTCAGAACACTCTACACAACACCATTATTTAGGCAGTAAGATGACAACCTCAGAAAACACAAATATCAGAGGATGCATCTTACATTGGACTAGGCTGTATAGTAGAACTAAATTGAGGCATAAATGTTTATTTGAAAACTCGGTTATCAGTGATGTAATACAGTGCATCTTCATTTAATAACTATAATGTGTGATTTAATATTTCACTGATGAAACATTTTTGCCTTGTGCATTTTTATCAGTATTGAATTTCATCAGTGGCTACTCAGTTTCATTTTAAAAGTGAATTAAAAACTAATAATATGGCATAGTCATTGAGCCATGCCATCCAATGACATGGTTCTCATTCTGTCTAGAATGATCTTTGTGATCATCACTGCTATTTCAGTTTCAGAATAAGAATTCTTTATCTGTTAAGATTAGCAATCAGTTGATATTACTGAACATATTAGCGTACTAATGGGAGGCGAGTGCATATGGGACATTTGCCCCAGGCACCAGAGGTATAGGGGCACCAAAACAGCTCATACAAATTAAATTGCAGGAAAATCCTTAGCAGGGCCATAATCATTGCCCTGGGCACCATTTATCCTTTGTATGCCACTGACAGAATAGTTGTAGAGAATGCACCATGTGTAGAAGAGCTAAATAGTGGGATATTGTAGTCCTGATCACAAAGATATTACTTATGATGCAATTTTGTAATGTTAGGTACACAACATAAACATCTCAATGATCAAAACTAAAGAAACCTGTGATTTCATTTCGTTAATACACATCTTTTGGAATTTTCACTAGCCAAGGCTCCGATATGTTAACATATCCACACCTTAGTGGATTGATACAATATTTCAGTGCTTTGTCCTAGTGACATCTATTGGATTTCATGAGTTTCCACCCTTAGTATATAATGCCAACTAACCAATAGCATGGAACAACTGTTACAACTGTGTGGTCTTAAACTAAGTAACATCAAAGAGCTAAAATAACAAGTTTTGTAAAATTCAACAAATAATTTATTTCGCTTGAATACAAAGTGAAAATTTATGAAGAATTTACAATATTGTGAATTAAATCCCAAATTATCATAAAAGTTCTATTATAAGTCCAAGTGTTTAATGTTCCAATTAAATTCCAGTGGTGTTTTAAGTAAATTCCAATATTGAATGTGTTGATGTGCCTGTAGTCTCAGATGTGCTAATATGCTAATTGCCTGGAGTGTGGTGATGTGCTAACAGTCTTTTGCTGTATCACAATAATCAAACATGTTTTTGTCTGAATTCACAGTATTTCCAGATTAATATTTTAATACAAGAATGTTATTGAGCAGTTTGTAATTCCGGTGAATAATAATTATTTCAGTATATTAATCCACTCAAACTAAAAATTGAACACAACATTAAAAAGCTATGACACAATAATAGAGCCAGGATGTAGGTCAGATTGCTTCCTAAAACATTCTCAGTTGTCAGGAAGTTTATTAATTTCCAAGTGAAAAACTAATATCCTACTTTCAGATAGAAGTAAACATATTTATTTCCATTGATAATGATCTGAATATGTAATCCACAATCATAAGAAATATTAGCTATGTATTGATCAGGTACACCATTAACTTGACTTTGGACAAGGTAAAGTGCAAAATACTGTTATGATTCTATGGTTTTAAATAAGTAATAAAACAAAGTGAAAAGCAACAAGCTTTGTAAAATTCAACAAATAATTTATTTCCCTGGAATACAAAGTGAAAAATGTACAAAGAACTTATGGTATTGTGAATTAAATCCCAAATAATCCTAGAATTTCTAATACATGTCCTGATATTTAAAGTTCTGAATAAACTTTAGTGGTATTCCAAAAATAAGTAATCCTGCACTGGAAGTGTTGATGTGCCTGTGTGGCCCATGTTGTGGTGATATACCAACAGTCTTTTGTTGGATGGCAATAATACAATTGGAGAACATATCCTTATTTGAAATTTCACTGCAAAACCAAGTCTCTATTTCCAAGAATTTTATGTTTTTGATACATTGTATTTCTAAAGAACAATAACTTGAATTAAATAATTTGAATAAATAAATTCCAGACCAAATGAAATACTGGACCCAAGAATTATACAATGGATTCTGCTCAGATCTTACAGC
Organism: Megalonaias nervosa; assembly: GCA_016617855.1. Taxonomy (NCBI): domain Eukaryota; kingdom Metazoa; phylum Mollusca; class Bivalvia; order Unionida; family Unionidae; genus Megalonaias; species Megalonaias nervosa. Next base: position 41,813 of record JAECUM010005361.1, on the reverse strand, counting down.
AAGAATGAAAAATCTCAAGATAAATAGATTATATGTCTTCTACTTAACCTCAGGTTATAATTAACATTTTATATCCAAAAGAAACCAAACTATTACTCAATGGAAAATATCATTCTAGAAGGTTCCATATGTTTACAAGATAAAATCTTAGTCATAATTAGAAGGCCTGTTCCTAAAATTATAATTTAAAATGTGGTAAGCAACTGGTAGACTCAGCATTTCATGGGAATTTTCAATGTTCTGGACTCACATTGTTACAAAACCAAAATCGATGATTCAGGTCAGATAGAAAGTGAACTTGATTTTGGATAAGGTCAAGTCCAAAATACAATTATGCATAGAATATAATGAATGTAAAATACTAATAAACAATGCAGATTAAATATACATAATACAGATATACATAACATATAATCATTAAGAAAAACCTTCAGATAATACAAATTAAATGTACATAAGACAGTGGTGCATTGTACATTGGCCATAGATGGTGGAAGCAATTGATTTCAAAAGGGTACTTTGTAAATTTAACATTGAAAGTGTAACTGCATATCAGAGAGAAGCCATTATAGGTGTATTTGAGGAAATGGATGTATTTGTGCAAACACGGATTGGCAGTGGAAAATTGCTTATTTATGAGTCCATTCCAGTTATATGCTCCCCCTTGTCTCGATGATGTAGGAACAGTTTTCAGATTTTGACAGCTTGATTTTGATTGAATGCAGTGACCTGCAGCTGCATCCAATAAAATTCACAGGCTCGAAGCACTGAAATAGCTAATTCATCCACCAAGGTGTCGATAGGTTAACATATCGGAACCTTGGCTAGTGAAGATGATCTTTAGGCCAAACCAGTAAATTGTTAGAAGTGATGGGTTATTTAATTACCATGGTGATTAACTCTGAAACATAATGAGGAGAAGGAAGGATTTCATACTGCACCAGGAAGGCCCGGCCATAAAAATAGGTGTATGAAACATAGCAGTAACGTGGGAAGGGCTTGGTCGTACCATTTATTTGAAGCTTAGTATAACCCCTATGTTGCTTTAATGAAATAAGGATGAAGCAGAAAATTAAAACTGATTGTCTTTTCCAATTATAGTAATCTGAAGCTAGCATTAGATTCATAATACAAGGGCATGGTGTTTTTACCAAAAGTCTTCTAATAGTGGCTAGTTTGTACTTAATGAAAATAAAGTGATAATATCTTGGTTTGCATACAGCATTTCCCACAAGTATAACTGATAATATATTAGTAGTGGTCATTAGGGTCCTTGCATCAAGATGCAAAAGCTCTATTATAGTTACCATTTGATATCAGCAATAGAAAACTTGTTGCGAAGCTAACTTTTCTGGTATGGGCATTACACTTGACTGTGTGATGAGAAATCTTCCTGCCATAGGTGACTTTCTGAAAGATTCCTGAAGCTTGTGTCTGTTAGTGTGAATTGGGCATTTTCATTACTTTTGTAATATTATTGAGTATTTACCCACAGTCCAAGTGTTTCTCAGTGTTGGATTTAAGCTTTCTTGAGATTTCTTGACATTTTCTGTTGTTGTTTTTTCTCAACCTTGCAGATAGCCATCTCCTCGTCTCCCCCCCCCCCCACTGGACATTAGGGTAGTATTTTGTTATGTCTTATCCCAATTAAGTTTGTTTTTCTGGACTTTGGACAGGTATTAACCTCCCTATCCCCACTGGTCTGGTTGTGATATCTCTTGCCTTAAGTTTGTTGAGATACATAGATGTCTCTACAAAATATACATTATATTCAATACATTTCAGTTTTTTGCATAGTTCTACTTGTGGAAGGAGGTCTTACACTAGCTTGCATATTATTATATTGTTTAGTCATTCACATACCTTTTATTTTTTTATTGTACTGCTATTATTCCTTTTCAAGTCCAGTTGTTTTACCTGTGTTGCAGACATCTTTTGGATTAAAACTTAAGTTGGTGTTTTGATTCCTATTCTATAAATAAAGATTCAGTGGACAGGTGAAGTAATGCTCTTTCGTGGTGGTCAGTATTAGTTTCCATGCAGTGGCTGTCCATTTTGTCGTGTTTGGTCATGTGAGGTCTGAGACCTCACTGAATCCAGAATAAACACAAAAAGGGAGAGAAAATGCATTTTCATCTACAGAATGTTCAGGTTTTTCGATCAGTGAGACCTGAGAGTCCACACAGGTCTTCTCCAGCTCCTCCATGTGGCCAGTGTTAAGGAACTTCCTCTTTGGTTGTGTATGGGCCAGGAGTTCTTTGGACAACATATGGAGTGGTTTTTTTCTATCATGTGTCCCCCACGGAATTATTACTAACCCCAGAGAAGGACGGACAGTATAAAGGTTAAATAGCTCCTAGCCCCCAGTCAGCAAAGCCAACGATCTAGGTGTATGTAATATAAAAATAATAAGGTGAAAGGTATAACAATTTAATAAACTATATCTCAGTAATCCAACAATTACAGGACAATTTTTCAATGCAGTTGCTTCCAATCAATATATGACCTATCCAAATTGCCAATTATTTCATCCCTCGAAATTAAAGGTGGAGTGTTTCCTTCCCATGTCTCTTCTGTGTTACTCATCTGTAACTTCCGCCTTGTATTCCTTTTGGTACTTCCGGTACCCTTTGTTTCCATTTCCCGGCTGTCGTTGTTGGTACTTCCGGTACCCTCGCTTCCATTCTCTCTGCCTCTTTGTCGGTACTTCCGGTACCCTTGTTTCCATTCTCTCTGCCCTCCTTGTCGTTACTTCTGGTATAACCCTTGTTTCCTTTTCCCTCGGCCCTCCTTCCTCACACAACGACCTATCTCTATATGCCCTCCACGCCTTATCCTCTCTAATCTTCAGGTTGCATCCGATCCCACCCAGAAAGCTTCCTGTGGATTAGAAAGGATGTACAATGGTGCCTCCTTGTTTGAACACCAGAGAATTAACTCACTTTCACAGATCTTTCATCAGCATAATGGCAGTTAAATCATTAGGTCAACTTGTACACTCACATCTAAATATTCCACACATGCTTGTTCTGTCGTAAAGGCTATAACAACAACAATAATATCATGACTTCTGATACATACATACATACATATCCCTAATTCTCTATATAGTAATAACAACATCAACAATATTTCTATGCGCTTTCTACCTTACAAATTATAAAAGACACATACAAATATAAATGCCTAATTATATGGCCACAAGGCAACAGTGCCTAACTACGCACAATCCACAACTATATATTCAAATACAAACAAGTACAAGGTCTAACGCTATTCCCTATTCAGGGATCGTCCTGGGCTTTGCCAATGTCGCAAATTGCGATTTTTTTCCCTTACTGGTGACAAAATATATCATCTGGTGATTTTTTTGGCGACAGCCTTTTTGGCTCTTTAATTTGTACACACAATCATGGATTTGGAGTGGAGAAATTCGAAGGGACCACGAAAAGAAGCCACAGATTTGGATACACAATGCACTGGAATCTATCTGTTACATAAACAAACCCTTTGTTCATATTGACAAACCCATCTTTACAGTGCATTGTTACATCATAATCCACTTATGTTGACATCTGGCCTGAGTACTATATGCTGTGATACACTCAATCATGCTACCGGACTATACCTACAATTGACCAACCTCTGAAGACGCGAACAGAAACAACTACAATTAATTGAACAACGGCTAATATTTCTGTTGTTTATTTTAAATATACCAATAAAATAGTTTTGCTGAAACTTCAGAGAAACCCGATTACCTTTGAAGTACCGATTGGTGTGTATAAATACAAAGCAAATGGAAAAAATCTCAATCAGAATTATATACTGTCAAAAGTGCAACTTTATCATGGGTAAACGTAAGTTAGACATTGCGTATTCATCGTCTCATCCTAAGAGTAAGTTAACAAAATTAACAGCATTTTGGATTTCGTGCAAATTCATCAGACAATACAGTCACTGAACCTGATGTTATACCTGACAGTCCAACATCATCTACATGTAGTGATGGTAGTAATGCTTCAAGTGCAACACCACATCATGATGAATGGGCCAAAAGTTCCCGAAAATTTCTCGACAACTTGAAACTTGAGCGTCCGTGGCTGAGATATGATACAAAGTTAATGCAGATGTTTTGTGATATCAAGGCACAAGTCGTCCATTCATTTACAACTGGCTGTGATATTTTGAAGAAGGAGTGTCTCATCAAACATGAATCCAGGCGGGGAAGTAATATCTGTTAATTTTGTTCATTTGTCTTTTACTTTTGCCATCAAATCCCGTGTTACGACTCCAGGGACTTAAACTACGCAACAAGAAATAGCAAAACAAACAAGTTTTACGTAATTGAAAATAATTTCTTTCTCAAAATACAGGAGTGAAAGAATTAAATTCACTTACAGCATAGTGAATGAATTCCTATTTCCTAAAAGTCCTTTCAATTCCAATAGTTTCAAAAATTCCGATTACCTTCCAACGAAAAATGCCCCTTCTGTGTTTAAGTTTCAAACGTACAGAAAGATTTCCATAGAACTCAAATAGTCGCTGAATAAATTTATTTAATACCGTACAGTTATTCTAGTGTGCCATGCAAAAAATAAATCTTTTCACAAACCAAGCTGGGAGATTGAATCCGAAAACATGTAGATGGGGACCTACCATCAGGAATTTTTTTGCGGCATATTTAAGCATCGTCTTCACTAAATATTAACCGATTTTTCAGGTCCTGTACACGTTAAATTCTCAAAGGACATGCCGTTTCTCCGTGGAATGCGTTATTCACACACACACACACACACACACGTGCCCCATTTGATAGTCTGATCAGCTGTGCCGAAACTGCACAATAAATTAAGGTAAGACTCGAGCCTATTTGACATACCTCAAAGAAACCGCCTGTCCTACAGTGAGTAAAAGCACTAGCAATTGATTGACAAATAAACAATGCCCATTTTTGTTATAACTAGCAATGCCTAAAAATGGGTGTGAATTTATGTTAACAATTCAAATGTGGTCTCAAGCTACCATACATGTGATAACAATTTCCCACATTTTATATCTCATTTTATTTCCTTATTGTTAACTCATATATGGCATACAACACTGCTTACTTAACAACATATTTATTCCGAATTAGTTTTTGGGGGGCACATATGCTCTGTAATATGTTTCTTTATTCCTTCTTTTAATTTAATGATGGTAATTAATGCTTATGTATACGGTACATTAATGCCAGGTGTTGACTCATGTAAGTTTCATTGGTGGGAATGGAGATCCTAGTTTGCTTATCGAGAAAAAAATCTACAGCATTCAGTGATCACTTGGGATTTAGGAAGCAATTCACTAAAAGCAGAGCATGTAAAGCGCGGCAAAAATAAATTTCTGAACTCCTGGTTGACGAAGATGTACTTTGTGAAGCTAGCCATTAAAAAAAGGTGGGGGGGGGCATTTAATTCCTAAATGCATGAAATCGACGGTCGCATTATACTCACTTATCTTACATTGCAAAGTGCGATCATAGGGTGTTAGTATTAAAATGTCATTAAAGTTCCTTACAAAACTATTACTCGGAAAATAATATACATAATATAGATTTGCTTTAATACCTGATGTTTCTGTTAAAAAAATGAGAGAGAGAGAGAGAGAGAGAGAGAGAGAGAGAGATCAGGAAAGTAGATATGTTCATTTGATAATGCAGTTATTTCAGGTGACAACAGTCATGCACTAACGGTGATACCAGATGGAAAGACCATGGAAGTAGTGCAAAACAGTCATGTAATGATTTATTTTGTAATATGGCTGTATAGCTTGTTGTCAATAAAGTAATAACTATCCGATTTTTTTCAATTTTCATTGCATTTTACATTAACAGATTTGGAAAAATATTCACTACTTGTTCTGGCGACAATTTTTGAAAATTGGCAACAAAATATTGAGGTTGGCGATTTTTTTTGGCAACAACTTTTTGAAAGCCAGGACCGTCCCTGCCTATTAGATTCAGTTCTGCACTGTGATGCAGCATCGTAGCATATTACACCATCCACTTTGATTTTGTCCTAACAACTACATACATTAATCTTGAATATTACTAATTTGCTATACACTACATTATGACTTGTTGATAATTCATCTATACATGGAAGATTAAATTTCTACTAAATTAAATGCACATAATAACATATAAATCTTACGACATCTAGTTAGGAAATGAGAGATATTTGGGCGAAGATATTTTACCTCAGAAGCCTTTGTTCCAATCTCATCCGAAGTTCCTAAAACTCCCCTTCCCGCCCTTTTAATGAGCATGCAACTTTGGCACTAGGAGCGCAGTCTAGTGTCTCCAACTTCCCTATGATTTGCTCTTGCCCATGTCCACTCTCGCTCCGGTGGCCTAGTGGTTAGAGTGTCTGCCTCGGATGAGGGAGGTCAAGTGTTCGAACCCCGCCCGAGTCATACCAAAGACTTAAAAAATGGAACTAACAGCTGCCTTGCTTGGCGCTCAGCATTAAGAGGTTAGTGTTAGGACTGGTCGGCCTGGTGTCAGGATAATGTGACTGGTTGGGATATCATGCCACATGTCTGCAGCATGATGCCCCAGTGCTAGTCATCACTATAAACTGTCACACTGCAGACATCATAGTGATATGACTGAAAAATTGTTAAAGCTACGTTAAAAATCTAAATCACACACACACACACACACTCGCCAATGTCCAGACGTGCACTGATTCTTGCACAATGAATTAAACAGAATAATGTCTGGCTGCATTAGAAACCTGCCAAAAATTTGACTATCTTAGTTCTGATTGGATACCAGTGGTCTCGTTGAAAACAGTCTGGGGTAGTGTCACTGAGGTGTTATAATGTCAGGTTTCCGGCCTCTTAGCCTAAGCTGACTGATGACATCACTGCTAATTGCAAACAAACCGAGTTTCTTGCCCTGCGGCAAGGTTCTTCAAAGGAAGTAACTGCGAATTTGACTGTAACACAATGGCTAATTCATGGACAGGTAGTTCTTTGTTTCAGTATCAGAGTAAAGTCGTAATATTATATAACACAAATTGACATTACCCGAAGTACATTGAATTACGAATTCTATCAGAAGACATTTATAACATGAAGCAGGAATTGTTAACAAATTTTCTCACACGTGACATTCCCCCCCCCCATTCCCAATTTATGTTGAGACCTCTGGTGTCAATCTGATTAAAATCAGATCTTCTCTGTCATATGTTAAGATCTGACAGTGACCACTTAGGGGTCATGTTCTAATGAACTTCGAATTAGCCAATAGAAATGCAGCTTTCAGAAATTTGAAAGCAAATCAAATCTTTCAGCACACATTGATGATTTTCGGTCATACTGTTCAGGCTCCCAAACACGAAGGTATAAGACTACATCTGATTGACTGATAAAATAAGTGATTATGGTCACCAGAGCATGACCCCTAAGAGGTTACTGTCAGAACTTAATATTGGACAATAGAGATATGATTTTAATCGGATTGCCTCTGGTATCTGCTTCTATCTACAAAGTTTACACCCATGCCTTGACACTTAATTCTTGCACTATGGAATCTGGGTCATCAGAATTGGACATTTCTGGGGGGGGTGATGGGGGCCTGCTCCAACCTCCCAATCAAGACACTGGAGGCCTTAGAGGCAGAGGCTAGGGCACAGGTGACCATAGTTACATTTCAGTCTTTTTTCGGCAACCTTCTTTTAGTTAGATTATGGTAGGTTGATTATAAAAGTTTAGAGTAATTATCAGAAAATGGTGGCATTAAATCATTCATACATGAAATTAAAATGAGGATGTATGATCAGCGCTCCCAGTAAAAATTATTTAGACTCAGTTTTCAGTCTTGAACAAGTTTAATAAAAAATGTAACTCTTGTAGAAAAAAGCCCTGTCCTTTTGCAGTCATTACAATGATGACAATGGCCCAAGAACAAACTGACCATTGAAACAAGAGTTAAATATATTTAGAATTAAGTCAGCAGTGTCCAATATATTATTCTGAAAATAAAAGATACTTTAGATTGATTTCATCATTTCACTTTCTTTCAACATTTCATGGCCAGTCTTGTACCTATTTAAATAGAATTTCATTTCTTTTCTAGAAGTTTGATGGCTTGATGCAACCAGACCACAAAAAGTTTTCGCTGGATCCCCAGATAACATCATTTGAGATGCTGCAGAATATTCTTGCCAGAGCTTTTGATATAAAAAGGTTTTGTACATGTAGAGTATATATATAGTGTTACTTTATAATATATTACCACATTAGAGGCCCATGGCATAGTTCCTATACCTAACTAGCGTGCACAAATGAAAATCATTCTTGGGTTAGTCAGCTTACAACTAGCCCAACTTTTGCTTTAAAACAAAATTGATATTGAGACCATATGAAGTGCATCCTTCATTACAGTCTAGTGTGGGGTCAGTATTGGAATTGTAAGTCCCCATGTATGTATATCCATTTATCAATTAGGCAGGATGCCTTGATTGATGACACAGTGGTAACTCACTCAGTTTGCTTTCAAGTTTTGGGCTTGGCTAATGTAGATATGTGAGAGTGTGCTAGTAGCTTCCCATGGGTTCATGGTTCTTTCGGGGATTTTCTTTGGTTCTTTCTCCACCACTTATAACTGGCCACAATGTATAGCCTATCATTTGCTGACAGATGGGTATTAAAACACCAACAACAACTACACTTGATTTGCACTTTTGCAGCCCTTTGTTTGATTTTCAGATTTGGCATGTGTGAGGGTTTGTAGTGCACATCTAGTGTTGGTGGTTTTCTCAGGGTTTCAAATTTGTTCACCCAAAGATGACATGATGTAAAAAAGTTGCTGTGGACAGTTACAGTGCTGCATTCAACATTTCCATTTAACTATTTTTTTTCTCTTTATAAGGATTACAGCCTTTGATATATATAATCTTATTATCAATTAATATTGCCATAAAAGTCCATTTATTCTATAACATCTAATAAATATGAAGCATTGGGTGTATTTAGTATGTATAGGGTCTAATGGTACATAAACGCATTCCCGGCTGTATAGGGTCAGATTGTACATAAACACATTCCAGACTCTATAGAGTCAAATGGTACATCAGCAGAATCCTGGGTGTATAGGGTCAAATGGTACATCAGCACAATCCTGGCTGTATACGTCTTATGGTACACCAACACAATCCTGGCTGTATAGGGTCAAATTGTACATAAACACAATCCTGGCTGTATAGGGTCAAGTGGTACATCAGCACAATCCTGGCTGTATAAGGTCAAGTTGTACATCAATGCAGTCCTGGCTGTATTGGGTCAAATGGTACATCACACAATCCAGGCTTTATAGAATCTAATTGTCCATCAACATGATCCTGGCTGTGCAGGGTCAAATGGTACTTCAGCATAATCCTGGCTGTATAGCATCTAATGGTAAATCAACACAATCCTGGCTGTTTGGGGTCAGATGGTACATAAACACATTCCTGGGTGTATAGGATCAAGTGGTACATCAACACAATCTTGGCTGTATAGGGTCTAATGGTACATCAACACAATCCTGTCTGTATATGATCAAATTGTATATCAACACAGCCCTGGTTGTCTAGGGTCAAATAGTACATCAAACAATTCTGGCTGTATATGGTCAAATGGTACTTCAGTATAATCCTTGCTGTATGGCATCTAATGGTTAATCAACACAATTCTGGCTGTATAGTGTCAACAGTAAATCAATACAATCCGGGCTGTATGGGGTCAAATGGTACATAAACACATTCCTGGGTGTATAGGGTTAAGTGGTACATCAACACAATCCTGGGTATATTGGGTCAAATGGTGCATCAACACAATCCTGGCTGTGTAGGTTTATTGGTACATAAACACAATCCTGGCTGTGTAAGGTCTAATGGTACATCAACACAGTCATGGCTGTATAGAATCTAATAATACATCAGAACAATCCTAGCTGTATAGGTCTAATGGTACAGCAGCATAATCCAGGCTGTATAGGGCTAAGCAAAAAGCTAGGTAGCAGAAATGGTAAAGCCAGAAACCTTACTAATATTATAATAACACAAAGAAGACTCACCTTTAAGACGAAATGTAAATAATGCACCATGAAACTAAAACATAATGTAATATGCACTTTGAGACAAAAGACCAAATGTAAATATGCACCAAGAGACACTAGTTAAAGTAAGAACGTTACAAAACTGGTAGAAACACAAGGAAAACAAAAGAAAAAAGAGGGTTATTCCTTAAAATGTAAGGTCAAAACTGTTCTAATCATACTCTCCAAAAAGTCAAAGACCCTGCCCATTGTAAAATTATCAGAGTATGCACTCATGACAAACTGATGGTCTCCATTGCTATCCTCTTCACTTCTCTTTTTATGACATGTGGAAGGGTGCATCAGGCATATTCTACATCCTGCAGGGTGACATTTGAAAATATTTGCTATTCATGTAAGAGAAAAATTCATTGTATTGATTTAGATAGAAATGGTCGTATAATTTATTTTCACATGCCAGACATGGGGGACAAAAATTAATATCGTGTTTCTAGTCTGTATCATCGTTACAGTGGCTCTCTACAGTTTTGTATGTTGTATAGGGTTATAATTTTAAAGAAAAATTCCGTTTTCCTCACTGGCTCTACTGTCAGTTTAAAAGTGACATTGTATATCATAGGTATTTGTTAAAAGAGTTTTTAATTCCCATTATTTTGGTGTATAATTGAATGGTGTAATAAGAATTATAGAGCATACAGCTTGACCTTACTTCAGATGTGCACCTATAAAAAAAAACAATTTGTTCTGCTTGGTCATTGTTGTTTCCTAGACTTCAGAGATAAACTGTTTAAAAAAGAGCCAATAAGTTATTTTACAATTTAAATATTTGGTAATTCATTCATTAAATTTTCAGAAACTGATATTGTCTTGTCTGGCCAAATTTCTTGTTCCCAATTTTAATAACTGCTAAAGATAGTGTACTTGAGACTAATTCAGGCTGATATTTTGAGCACATGGGAGTAGTCATTTTGGTTAGCTGTTTGCTTAGATCATGTACAATTTCTATCCAAAGAAATTGTAGCTGCAGTAAATGAAATTAACATAGAGGTATGCCAACATTCTCTCCATTGTGTATGTTGCAAATGCAGACATCACCTTACACCTGTTACTCTCTCAGAAGTTCATAATATCTGTGAAGCACCCCATCATGACAACATAGGTATTATTATTATTATTATTGAATGATTTAGTTTTGGTTGTATAGCTGAAACATTTAGGTTGCAAGCATCAAAACAGTGGTTTTAAATAACTCTCATGGTTTTTTTCTCCACAGAAAAGTATTCATTAGAAGCCAAGTCCCACACAAACCCAGCCCCCCCACCCAATGAAAGTAAATTATTTTAAAAATGTTTTCTCATAACAACCAATGTTATACAGAAAGAGAGGAACATGAAACTTGCCACAGTTATTCCTGAGATGTCACTAATAAATTTTACAGTATGTATAGGGACTGAACAGATGAAGTTGATGGATATCAAAGGTCAAAGATTAAATGTTTGCTTATTCTTCTAACATTAGAATATGAAAGAAAGCATATTTGCTTTGTCATCATTTATTTCATAATTTTTTTTTTATAATGAATGAATAGAAACATTTTCACTTTGTATTTCTTTCACCTATTGCAACAGTTTTAAATATAAGTTGACTTTACTCATGTGTTCTTAAAGACTTTTAATTTCCCCATAACTGAAGTCTTGCACACACAATACTGCCACAGGGGATATTGTGTAAGGAAGAGCAAAATAAGCATAATTATCTTATTTTCATCAGTGTTAATATACTGTTTTGTTGTGAACATCATGCATGATGATATGAAATAAGAAAAAAATTGCACAAATTTTCATATTTGTATTAAGGTGGCACTCTACAGTTTCATATTTTGCATAGGGTTAGAATTTTAAAGAAAATGAATTTTCTTTGTTTTCCTCATTGGCTGTACTAGCTGTTTAATAAAGACCTTGTATACATTAGGTATTGTTAAAAGAACTTTTAATTCCCTTTTTGTGGTGCATGATTAATTGGCATAATATGGGTTATAGAATGTACAGCTTGACCTTACTTAAGATGTGTATTTGTCAAAAAACTACTAGCTCTGCTTGGTCATATTTACTTCCTGGACTTTAGAAGTAAATTGTATAAAAAAGGAGCCAATAACTTATTTAACATTTTATATATTTGGTTGTTCATTCATTGAACTTTCAAGCTTTTTCACTCAACTACATTCTTTTGAAAATGTTACATGGTGGGTCATGAAACTTGATTAAGTTCAAGTAGAACTGCTCAACACTAAGGTTGCAGCAAGTGTAAATGGCTTAGTTTACTGTACTGCCTGGAAATTATTATAAAATCAGATTGTGTAAATGAATGTAGCTGTCTATTATGCAGTAGCTACCATTTACAACTAAATTAAAAATCTCTTTATCTCAGCTTAATCTGCATGTTTGGTTGGATTTTTTTCTTAATTCTCTCTAAAAGTATATATCATTTTCACATCAAATGTAGTGAACTAGGAATTAGCCAAAGTTGATGAGAATTGGTTGTACTACACATCACTTGTCAGGCTGGTTTACTGATGATGCTGACAAAAATTTCTTAATCTCCACATGTCTAGGAAAAATGTTGGGCTGCATTATCCTTTCTTTTATTATGTATTCATATGAAATAGTGGTATACAGTATCACAGTCATGTGATAATGGACATCCACTACATTGCATACAACTTACATTTTGGCTGAGCTACAGCAGACAGTACAGAATGCACTTGTGAGTTGTACATAATACCATTTAATATTCAAAGATTTATCCACTAAAATGCATTGATATGTGTCTATTGAATGAGAGAAAGGATACATTTTTGAGCAAAGAATTGCATGAAAATATTTAGGTGCTTCATAAAATATAAAAATTTTAATAACCATGACGTAGAGATTCTGCTTTTAAACAAACAAAAAGTAAACACATGAAGGTATTAACAGGTTCATATGAGAAGAAAAAATTATGTTGAAGCAATATGTAACTTGATTGCATGGACTATTTATTCAGTTTTTAAAATGAAGAATGTGACAAATGCTGTGTTTTCATGCTGTGGTCATTCCCCCAGTCACATTTAAATTGTTTGCATAACATGTTCCCACATAAAAAAAATATACATAGCACTATCCAAGAAATATAACCTCTAGTTCAACCTCTATTTCGTACTTTTGCACCAAATACAGATGTCCATGTGACGCAGTTTTCTCAGGAACTTGACATGTGTTTACCTGTACTATAGACCTGCAGTTTGTTCTTAGACTCTACTAAGCATACACTACTGTATTCTTTTACCAACAGCTCAAAAAATGTTTGCGGACTCGGTCATCTGACCAGTTTAATAATACCAAATGGACAGATGAAAGTGATGAAAAAGTATAATCACTAAATATTTTTGGTAGGAGATAAATTGTTTACATTATTTTTAGTTGATGCAGATACTGATTCTTTTGGTACGGTATATTCCTTCAGTTTAAATACTGTAAAACAGTTCCTGAATGCCAAGCAGATGCAGTTTATTATTAGTTTAGTCACTAATGGTTCAATAATGATACGATTATCCTTTTTAACTTTTTTTAGACCAGAAGAGCTTATAGAATTTTTTTTTTTCGTCCATCTATCATCTGTCTGTCCGTTAGCATAACTTTGTTATTGCTGCAGCTCCTAAAACTGCTTGGATGAATGCCATGAAACTTAACACAAACACACTCATCCCAAAGTTTGTTTAGTCTTAAATGAAACTGGTGCTGCTTAGACATCCGATATAATAATAATAATAATAATAATAATAATAATAATAATAATAATAATGCTTTATTTATAGAGGGTGACTCATTAGTCAAGGACTATTCTCCCTTGAGGCCCTCTTAAGGAGAGTATTACAATGCACATTATATGAAAATAGTAATAATTACTGATTATGTTAACATGTTTAATATTAAAATACTAAATTCCATTATCTATTAGAAACACATACATGCTCATGATATCTCTTCTTAAGTACCCTAATATTTTCAGCAGATTTTACATGTAGTGGAAGCTTGTTCCACAGAACTGTACCAGGGTATTGGAAGCTCTTTTTAAATTGCTCTGTTCTTGGTTTTGGTGCTAGAAGGTTTCCATGTAATATTGATCTCAACTGGTATTGTTTTGAAAAAGGCCTGAATAAGTCCTGAAGATACTCTGATGCAGTTCCATGTAGACATTTATATAAAAGAACTGCCTTGTGAAAATCTATCCTGTCATATATTGTGAACCATTTGAGTTCTGTAAACAATGCTTTTGAGGAATGATCAATGGATGCATCTAAAATTATGTGTGCTGCTTGTTTCTGAAGTTTATAAATCCTGTAAAGCTCAGATTTAGCACAGTTTCCCCATATATTTGAAAAATAATTCATTGTTGGAAGAATATAATGCTTGTAGTATAGATTGCGCATTTCAGTAGGTAAATATTTCTTGATTCTGCTGAGTAGGGCAATTTTGGATGACATTGTTTTACAAAGCTTATCAATATGGTCATTCCATAATAAATTATTATCTATGGACACATCTACAAGTTTTTTTCATGTTTGATATTTTCTAATGGATGATTATTTATTGCAAGAGATAGTTCTGGGTTCCCTGACCTGTGTAGCTTTTGTGATGTCCCCAAAATCATACATTTTGTTTTACCTTCATTAATTACCATCCTGTTTTGTTGTGTCCAGTTTTGGACTCTAATAATGTCTGAGTTTAAACTCATTTGGATAACTTCAGTATCAGAACTGGATGTATACAAGGTTGCATCGTCTGCAAACAAATCTGTGTTTGTGGATTCATTATTTAATGGTAGATCATTGATATAGATAAGGAAGAGGAGAGGGCCTAAAACTGAGCCTTGAGGGACCCCTGAATGAATAGTGCAAGTTTGAGAGCTAATATTGCCAATGCTTACTTGTTGAGACCTTTGGTTTAGATATGATCAGAACCAGTTTAAAGAAGGATTGTCAAACCTGTAACTTTTGCAGCAGAATTTCATGATCAACCAGATCAAAGGCTTTCTTGAGGTCAAGGAAAACAATCCCAGTCATATGTCCATCATCCATTTCCTTCAGCCAAAGATCAATTAATTTGGTAAGTTCTGTTTGGCATGAGTGGTACTTTATAAATCCTGATTGCGCTTTATGAAATAGAGAGTATGTTTTAAAAAATGTATAGACCTGAATGGCTACATGCTTTTCAAATAATTTTGACAATACAGGTAGAATTGATATTGGTCTGTAATTCCCTGGATCCTCCTTTTCTCCTTTCTTAAAGATAGGTGTAACCTTTGCACATTTCAGAGTTTCTATAAAATTGCCACTCATTATACTTAAGTTTATGATATGCATTAATGACTTTGTTATTACTGGTGCAGCAATTTTAAGAATTCGTGGGCCAATACCATCCAATCCAGAGGATTTATTAATATTCACCTTTATTAGCATATCAAAAGCATCAGTTTCACTAATATTTGCTGTTGAAAAATAAATATCATCAGGAATGTTAGCTCTTATAAATGATAGAAGAGCATCAAGTTCAATTGGGATGTTAGTCTGGTTCTGAATACTGTTACTGGAGATGCTTATGAAGAAATTGTTGAACATTTTCACAATATCTTGTACAGATGTTGCTATATCCTCATTTTGCATAAGTCTAGGGGGACAACAACTGTTCTTTGGTGGGTTCAGCTCTTCTTTTAGATGCTTCCACAATGTCTTGGTACTCTTACTTTCTTCAATAGCCTGTTTATAGTAGTTCTCTTTTGCCTTATCTATCAGTGTTACAAATATGTAATTAAATTGCTTGTGTGTTAGTTTTAAATTCTATTTTTATTTTATTTTTGTTTCATTACATTTTATTGTAATGATAATTTTCACTGGATTTGAATATTTTTTTCGGAAAATTCACTTGACCTGATTAGAACGTAACAGTTGCTTTATCACTATTTTTAGCTCACCTTGGTTGAGACGTTTGTAAACATTGAATGAAAACGATTGGCTATTACCAAGGTCATGTTCGGCCCACATGTTAGCTAAGTTGTAAACAGCCTTTCTTTTTTATTTATTTTGAGTGTGGGAATTTGATTCTTAAATAGGGCTATTCTAGCGTACGTGCAATTTGGCATTTTTTTTTACTGCGCTGTTCAAATTAGTGATCACATAGCCCCATCACGTGAGCCACCATGTGATCTAAAATCGTGGGTTAAAACAGCCATTTTATAGTAGATCATCTATTCAGTCGTATTTTTACACCGTTAGAGCTCTAGGTGTTTTATTGTTGATTTCCAGTTTGTTCTGAAGTTCATCTGTTTTTTGGGATTTAATAATTCATATTCTCTGGAAAACAAAACAAGTGCTTTTCTTTATAAAAATTCTGGGACAGAGACGTTTAGTGGCAATTTATTCTGGAATTCTAAACAGAACATTATAAATTGTGTTTAAAAGAGGAACTGTTGCCATCAGTACAATGACCTCATCTGACATCATTGCCTTCCATATTGGAACTTCATCGAGATTGAAACCTGGATTCAAGTAGAACTGTTTAGTGATAGGACTTATATTTTTCAATTCTAGGATTAATTTTTGGATTGTATTCACAAACCTTAAGTCCTGTTTCATATTTTTATCTTGTTTTCTAGGGAAATAAATTATTTTGTTAAATTTACAAAGCTTGTTGACTTCACTCTTTTCTTTTGTTACTTTTGTATAAGCCTACACGTAACAATCAGGTGCTTAGTTTTATTCCTCCACTTTCTATAACTTTTCATGTCTTTTTTCTTGTGGAAATTATCTCTTAGGTGCCTAGCCTCATTGATCTCAGGGGTAATCCACTTATGTGTAATTTGGTGTTTAACCCTTTTTGTTTTAATTGGGCATGCTTGTCTAAGGCTACATTGAACATCTGATATCATTTGTCTAAGGCAGTGTTGACATCAGCTATATTGCAGACTGTTTGGAAGGGTTTGCAAACTAAATCATTTAAGAACATTTTCTCATGAAACTGTTTAAAGTCCCTGTATTGTATTTCAATGTGTTGACCATTTTTAGATGATTTCGGAACATGTCTAGTTATACAGACTGGGTAGTGGTCACTCAGTGCGTACACTGGCACATTAATTTCACTTATGTTATCAGGTTTATTAGTATAGACATGATCAATGATAATGGCACTTTTATCTGTTTCTCTAGTTGGGGTGTTAATTAATTGAGTAAAGTTGTAAGTTTCAAAGTTACATATCCATGTTAATGGTGGAGTTTTCATGTAGTCAATGTTAAAATCACCTAATATGGTTGTATCTAAATCTTCCTT
Source organism: Megalonaias nervosa (assembly GCA_016617855.1). Taxonomy (NCBI): domain Eukaryota; kingdom Metazoa; phylum Mollusca; class Bivalvia; order Unionida; family Unionidae; genus Megalonaias; species Megalonaias nervosa. The sequence continues at coordinate 24,368 of JAECUM010005361.1, read as the reverse complement.
TGTAATGCTTTTTGAATTTGCAGCTCAAATCTATCAATCCAATCAGCTGTGGAACTAGGTGGCCTGTAAACTGAATACAAGAGTATTGGCTTGGATTGGGAAAGGGTTACTTCGATCCAGATACTCTCTACCCCAATAGTCTCTAGATCAACACATCTGTTATAACTAATGGAACTGTCTACATAGAGAAGAATACCCCAACCCCCATGGATTCCCTATCTTTTCTTTCAAAGTTGAACCCCTGTATTTGGAGAGCCAAATAATCAGTATCATCAGAAAGAAAGGTTTCACATAGACCTAGAATATTGACTGATCTAGTTTGCTGTAATATTATCTTAATTTCATTCAGTTTAGGGAGGATGTGTTGAATATTTAGGTTGATTACTTGCAGACCTCTTTTGAGGAGGCCAAAGACATGACAATTTTGATCAGAGGATTGATTTTCAGACAAGGTAGTATGCAATGTATTGTTTTTAGATTTGACAGATTTCTTTTCACCTTGATTATTTATGCAGACACATGAAGAAGATAACATACAAGATCCGTTTGTTGTACATGTACCATGACCACATGTAGTGGATACATGAGAATGTTCAATATGAGACTGATTTACATACCTACAAGAAGACATTTATATATTAGACACTTGAGGAGCCTCAGAGGGAGAAGTAACTTGAACAGTATCACATAGTTGTTTACATGTTAACAAGTTGCACTTTGTACACAAATCAGATAGTGCCTGAAACCTTTTTATAGAATTATAATTATTACATTGAAAAGTATACACATATTCTAATGTATTGTGTTGCTGGATATGTGTTGTATAGGCCTGTACATCATTGCCTTCTACCTATCGGTATGTGCACAACTTTTGCTTATGTCCTAGTTCATTACAAACATGGCAACGAATCTGTTTTCCATGCAGACACCACTGTGTTACATGACCATGCTCTCCACAATACAAGCAGTTTTCTGACTCATCCCTAACCCCTTTTATAAGTCTTATGTACTGGTCTATATTTTTAACGAGCAAGGCAGTACCACTGTTGGACAAGTGGATTTGGTCTCGCTAGTATGATTGTTGGTTCACTCGATTGTCTTTGAAGACAGTCCTGTATTGTGGAACAAAGAGTATTTGGAAATTCTCACACAACATACTTAGGATATCATTTAGTGGAGTCATAAGTACATCCCTTCTTGGCGGTAGACCTGAGATGATTATTTTACACTCTGTGTTTTTGGACCTGATGGCATACAACAAGCTTTCATAATCATCCTCAGTACTCTTTAAAGATTGGCCATTACTGTAATTATTGCCACCAATGAGAAGAATTACAGTATGATATGGTGACATATCTATTTGCAATATTTTTTCTGTAATAGTATTAATAGTTGCACCTCTGTGGGTTTTTACGTTGGTTTTATATAACCCAGTTGTTCTTACTCCTTTGATTATTGATGATCCTAAGAAGAGATCTGTCTTTAATTATATTGGTGATTTTGACAAGTGAGGGATTCAGATGCATAGCTTGGACTTCTTGATTTCCATGACTAGACTGACTGAGAGTTTGGTGACTGCTGTATTTAGTATTTGTACTTAATTTAGCTTCATGCTGTGGCTAATTGGAGGTTGTTTTTAGAGCAGTTCCTTTTGCACCTGGATTTGATGTTGAGTGAGACACATGATGGTCAGTGTTTACAGTATGTGCTTTAACTGATTTTTGGCTCTGCCCATCTGATACCTGTAGAAGAGACTCATCTTGTTTAATTGGTGAGGTTACATCTGTTGGTGTGTATATAGATTTTTTTCTAATAGCTGGTTTTGGTATGGTCTGAGTGCCCTGACATGCTCTTGTGTTTTGGTCCTTTAACATGTTTGTGTATTGTATTGTCTGGGTTTCCTGGCACAACTTTTTTTGCACCTGGTTTATCCATTTGAATGCTGTGTAGACTCTTTGATTTTAGTGCAGAGAGTTCCTGTTCTAACCTTTCTACTTGGGCCTGGAGATTACCTATCATTACTGAGTACTGCATGGAGGTGCAAGTCTAGTTATGGGGTCCATGGAACTCAAAGGAATTTGTTGCACCTATCATAAAATTGGGTCCTGGAGTTTCCTCCACATTGATTGCAATCTGGCTTATTTCATGTAAAGCTATGTTACTGTTGACTGGATTTTGAGATCTGTGGGCTTCAGGGATGGGTGTTGAAGCCCTTGGCTGAGAGGTAATTAATTTCAGACTGTTGTTATCTACCATTTGCTGACAAGTGTTGATAAAATAATTTACCCATTCTATATAGCCTGGCCCTTGTACATGAATGTTACCAGTTGTTATGTAGAGAGTTATTGTGGCAGAATCTGTATCCATGGATTTATAGAGCAGTCCATTATGTGAGTGTCCCTGCTGGAAGTGTAGATTCTCATCCAAGAATTTCTTGATTGTTGGAATGTTTTTGGAGTCAGCTGTGATTGTTATACTCTGCATATTATGTTGGATTTTAAGAAAGCTTGGAACTGAAGAGGAGGAGTCAGCGATGTTTGATTTTGGTGTTATTCAATCTTGGTAGGTTGAACCTATTTCAAGTAAATATCTCTGTTCAGTATTGAGTGTGTCCATATTCTTTATATCTTTTAAGAGATCCTCTTGGGTAAACCCTGAAAAAAGAATCTGATTAATCTGATTTGAAAAATGAGTAGATCCCCTGAGACAGTGAAGAAGTGGCCATATTTGTTTTACTGTTTTTTTGTCTGAATATGCAGATGTGCAAATATGTACTTGTATCCAGAGACTCAGCTTACTAAGTTACCACTTTATGCACAGCCTGGTAGCACTTAGAACTAGTATATTTTCTTCTGTACAGCTGTATTTCCGAATGTTTCAGGAGCTGGTTAAGAGTCTCATATAGAGGTGGCCTTTTTTTTTTTCTTTTTTTTTTAAATCTTTATTCCTCCTGAATGGATGCTCATACCAGCATGGGGTTTTCACTAAAAGACTTAATACCATACATAGTTGGTCCTAAATAATAAATGTTGCTGATCTGATGTCTAATATGGCCACCACAGTTTTAAAAACCTTGTTGTCACTACTTCTTCAGAATCAATGGTCATATCAACATGTTTTCATTTAAAGAAATTTTGTTATCACTGCTCCTGAACAAAAACTCATATTGACATGGGGTTTCACTAGAAGAATTCTTATGATGTCTAGCTGGTCCCAAATGAAAATGGTGCCACTTGCACATCCAGTATTGCTGCCACTGCTGCCATCTAGATAATCTTGTTATTGCTACTCCACCTGAATGGATGGTCATATCAGCATAGGGTTTTGAATGACAGATTTCTTATGAAATCTGCTTAGTCCTGAATGAAAATGCTGCTGCTCAGATATCTATCTTGAAAATCTTGTAACTACAACTTATCCTGAATAAATGATCATATCTGCATGGAGTTTTCAATAAAAGACTTCTTATGATGTCTAATTAGTCATTAATAAAAATTGTTATTTCTGGTATGGCCATCACAAATGGTCATCTAGAAGATCTCATTATTGCTACATCTTGATGGCTGGTCATATCGACACTGTGCTTTAATCATAATTCTTATGATGTCTAGTTGGTCCTAAATGGAAATGGTGCATATCTGATACCCAGTATGGCCATCATGATAGTCATCTTGAAAATCTTGTTATTGTTACTCTTCTAAAACAAAACATATCATCATGGGGTTTTCACCAGAAGATATCTTGTAATACCTACACCCTTGTTATGGCTGTTATGGTGGCCATCTGGAAAATACTTTTATCTCTACTCCTGGCAAATAGATGGTTATATCAACATGGGTTTATTTACTAATAGACTCCTTATGATACCCAGTTGGTTGTAAATGAAAATGGTGACAATCATCAGTACAATAAAGCTGCCCTGATAACTGTCTTGAAAATCTTGCTGTTGCTACTTCCCCTTAAATGGATGGTCATAATGACATGAGGTTTTCACCTAAAGACTTCTGATGTCTACTTGGTCCTTTATGTCCATCTCAGCTGCTAATTTGAAATCTTGTTATTGTTGAAGAATATCAGAGATGGTTTCATCTCTCTGCATTTAAAAGGAAGGAATAGTCTTTTCTTGAATTCCTGGAAGTTCTTTTCTCCCAGAGAAGATCAGTCCCTTCAGGGGTCTCTTGTTAAGAAGTTGGCATGAATACAAATAAATCATTTTGTTACCAAAGAAGACAGGGTTTAGCAATTAAGCCAAGAGTGAAATTAATGAAATTAATGATGTCCATATTTGCCCAGATGGTATTGAGTGTTCAAGAACAAAAGAATTGAAGTCATATGAACAAACTGTGGACTCTGAAGTAGAGTTTAGAACAGTAATAATCCAAGGTTAAATGCCTGAAGATATACACAGCTCAGAAAGAAAGAGTGGGGCCAATTAGAAAGTGCTAATAGAAAAAAAGTTTTTCCATTTTGCAGTAGCAGTTAATTTCTGCAGGACATCCATCATATCATTATCTTTTGAAAATGAATGGAAATGCCTACTATTATGCAACTTATTGGTGAATTAAATGTCTGTCAGAGTGTTGTTTGTTTTTATTACTGAAGCAATGCTGGCTCATTCAACTTTCATTCTATTACATTTGTGTAGCGTTTGGTTCATTTATGTTAATTTTGGCAAAGTTGGACTAAGAACCAAACTCAAAATGATAAGAAAATAAGAGAAGCACAATAATAGCAGGTTAATGACCAAATTAATTACAGAATCTTTTTTTAAATACAAAAAAAACATTGCTAAACAGTAATTTACGTTTTTTTTTCTTATTCTGCACAAGAGTGGTATCAGCATTTTATTTCTAAATTTTTTTAGTAGGCTAGGATGAAGAAATTTGCAGCACATTTAAAATATGCATATTTTCCAATGACCAATGTCGTTTTCTGAGTTAGCAAAAACCTTTGGGTTGGTCAAAAGTTATGATGCATTTTATTACAAAAATAGATCCATTTTTATTTTTAAAAAAGCCAATAGTATGGTAGAGCTTGTGCTAAAAATATAGCTATGTGCTGCTGCAGTAGATTTTAATTCTGGCATTGCATCAAAAGATTAATGCGGAAAATACAAATCTTACATTATTTGCTTTAAGATGTGGCTCCATCTGTCATCATAATGTGATATTATTTTATTGCAACTTGCATCAATTTACTTGCAGCTCTCATTGTACTTATTGTAACTTTTTACTGTTATGATACTTAAGATTGTGTTACCAAATAAAATCTGCCCATTGCAAACAGAAAATGTTTAGTTTGAAAGATGCAGCTAAAGAGGTTAATATTTAAGATTAAAAATATGCACATAGAAATCACTCACCTGGAATCTCAAGACATGAAATTGCTGTATTGTTGTAGCACACTTAACAAAGTCAGTAGGAAATATTGGCAGTGGTAAAGATTCAAACTTGACTGGATTTATATAGAAAATCCAAACATGAAATAATGCAAACTACAATTTACATTGTTTACTAAAGGAACATATATACAAAGAATTTGTCATAGAGCATAAACCCATATCTGCTGGTATGTAGCACTTTGGACAGCAATGAGATGATACATATAATGAATGGTATAGACTATCAGCACATTATGTAATTGTAGGTCTGGGTCTGTGGTATAAATGGATGCACATTATGTAATGGCAGATCTAGATATGCAGTATAGTTAGATGCACATTATATAATGGTAGATCTGGGTCTATGATATAGTTAGCGCATATGTAATGGTAGATCTGGATGTATGATCTAGTTGGGTATGCATTATGTGATGGCAGATCTAGATGTATGATCTAGTTAGGTACACATTATGTGATGGCAGATCTGGATGTATGATCTAGGTGGGTACACGTGTAATGGCAGATCTGGATGTATGATCTAGGTGAATACACGTGTAATGGTAGATCTGGATGTATGATCTAGTTGGGTACGCATTATGTGATGGCAGATCTGGATGTATGATCTAGTTGGGTACACATTATGTGATGGCAGATCTGGATGTATGATCTAGTTGGGTACACATTATGTGATGGCAGATCTGGATGTATGATCTAGTTAGGTATTGTGATGGCAGTTCTATGTCTTTGATATAGCTGAGGACACATTATACTTGAGAAAATATAGAACTTAAGAGAACTTGTTCAGCAGTCAGTGTTAAGTAAATGAATTAAATCCTGAGTAAATTTTGATCTCTTCTTTTACAGTGATTTCACAATCAGCTATCTGTCACGGGAAGAGAAGAACCATGAGGTATATCTGAGCATGCTGTCAGACTGGGATATGGATGCTGCATTTCAGAATGCAGCTATCCCATTTCTACAGCTGAAAGTGGATCTCAGACCATTTGATGAAGGTCAGCAATTGTACTTTTGAAAATATGAAAAAAATTGCCCTTTTGTATACCTGCACATATCGTTACAGTTTGCTTTACATTAGAGACACAGTGTTGCTCATCAGCTGTCATTTAGTTTGTCTTTCTGGCCATAAATATGTTAAATTATCCCTTCAGAGAAGTGTAGGGATATTGTTACAGTTTCTGTCCATTAGTATGTATGTACCATATATACTTGCTTATAAGACAAGTCCAACTGCAAACTGCACAGGCCCAGATCTGCCATCACATAATGCACTAGCAGATCTGGGCCTGTGCAGTTTGTTAGGAGTAATCAATAGAACAAACAAAATAGACCCAGACCTGCAGTTGCATTATTCTAAGGCAGATCAGGATTTTTGTTCTTTAAGTACATTACCCAATCATACTATGTCAGGAAAACTACTACTACCTCGCAGATCCAACCCACCCAGATACTAATTTTAACTAAAGGAGCTAAAACCTAGATGGTGGTCAGGCAGAGTGATCTCCCTCAGGTGTAAGGATTGGTGGCAAAATATATGAACCTGTCAGTTACTACTTCTGCTTGTGCCAAGAAGCATGCTCTCATCACAAGAGACCTTGCAAAATCCAGAATCTACATTGAAGATATACCATTACAAGTTGGAGGAGTTTTTCAGTTCTAAGGAAAGTATATTCGTTCTATATTTCCAACTTTTTTCTCTTCCTATATCTATAACGGTGCCTCAGTCTCTTTTATGTGAAGGTTTTTTTGTGTAATATGGACACTTGTATACATTTCTGTATTGCTTCCACTCTGGTGGGATAAGTACAGGTAAGCTTTCTATACATAGTTTACTCAGTTGCATCTTGTTCATGCATGTTTCTATAGGGAACACTTGAGTCATGTTTATCTGCATAAGCATTACATCATATTTAAAGAGCACTTAGTCACTCGCACAGGTAGCCAGTGCAACTTCACAAGATAGGCTTGGGCTACAATATTTATATGCATACATGTCTTTATGCTCTTAAGAAACTCCTTATATATGTATAATTCCATCACTTCTGGTACATACAGGTGAGTTTCCTTTACCACAGCATCCTTATCTTTGGAACACCGTGCTTCAATGGTTCTATCTGTACATGCCATCTTTGACCTTCCATACAGGCAGTATTGTATTGAGATCGTCTCCTATCACTATCTTCCAGGTAACCATCATTTGATGTAGCCCTTTGCCCACTCTGTATCCAAAAAACACGTGCAGGCTCACAGGGTTATACTTCTCCTCCCTGCAGGTGGTATTGCCATTATATTTTACCTGTAGGCGTCATTGCTTTATTAGACTTTCTGTTATCAGTTTCTAGGTCAACTGTTTAAGATTTATCTCTGCACTGACATTATGTTCTAAAGACAAGTGCAGGGTTACAGTTTTATACATTTTGCTCTATATGTCTTACAGATTAGAACTATGGGCAAATCAAAGAAATACAGAGCTAAGAATGAAGACCTGTCTGCATGCTGATCTTTCCTTACTGTGAGAATTTCTGGTGGACAAGGGAGATAAGTCAATTTTTACCCTTAAGCCTTGAAGCGCTGGACATTGGCATACTCCAAAACAACTCCGGCACCAAAGTCACCAACACAGAACTCAGCATTATTGGCAGTTCCCTCTATGTTGCTTCCTCAGGGTTTGACTATTCCAATTGCAGAACAGTGAGGGACAGAGCTCAACAAACAATTAAGTGCCCTCTCACTCAACAGACATATGGACCAGTTAAGTGTATCAGACATTCCGTAATCCCTCCCAACCTGATGATCCTGACAGTATCCCCTCCCTACATGGATGGCCTAATTCCATTGTGACCAGCCTAGGCCATATACTTGGGATCATGAAGGGCCAAACAACAATATTCTGGGCCAATCACTAACAGCCTTGCTTTCAGTACGTTGAAACTGGCTTTTTGCAGACATGTACAGGAACCATATACCACCTGGAGACACGCATTCGACATGATGACAAGATTAGTTCCTCATGTTTCAAGAGAAGTCACCTTTGCAGTCTCTCTCCACTCTGCCATGAGAAGAGTCTCTACTCAGCGACTGTCTCAAAGTCACAGTTTCTGATTCAGGATGTTCTGTGAGTTGAGTGAGCAGCAGACCTCATCACTCTTCACCAGCTAAGTCTTGTTACAGGAGACCATAGCCTCACCTCATGCAGAAAAGAAGATTTTGCTTGTTCTCTAGTGATGTCATCAGTTCTAGACTATGTGATGTTGGGAAGATTCAGCCTTCCAAGCCTCCATTGAAGACATTTTCTGCCTTTGATCCCTTTAGCCCTACCCTCCTCTCACTCCATCAACAACCTGGACCAGAGCTCCAGCATCTGTTGATATTATGACAAAACAGAAGAGTCCAAGTTAAGTTACTTCTGCAGTCTGGGAGAGTTACGGACATATTGACCTGCCTTTATCATAAGTTCGTTGGTGGTTCTACCTTGGTCATACACCAGTATTTCATTTGGAACCCCAGCAGTCAACAGTGATGTCACCACTTTGGGGATGACAATGCCACACTCCATACATATGGATCAAATGGCCTTTGATGACTCTCTGCAGTTAGTGTGCAATATTGTTGCTGTGGCTTTGATGTTGGACTTCGTTTCTGTGCCTATCTTCCAACAGGCAGAACATAGCTTATCTTCTCCCAATCCTAATACCTCAGGTCATGTATTGGAGTTGGTCTCAAGAATGGCCCAAGTATTGAACAGAGCTGCTCAACACACTTTGGCCAATGCTGTAACTGCAGCTACAATTTACAGTTGGCAGAACGCGACTGAGTGCTCTCTGCCTGCACTCTCCTGAAGGACCAACATAGTAGTATCTGGGAGGACTGGATTTGCGAGGTAGTAATAGTTCTCCTAAGGTGTTATGATTGGGTAAGTATTCTGTAAGAAACATATTTTACTTGGAAAAATTGGTTGTTTGCAGTTTGGCACGACTTATAAGCAAGTACATATGGCAATTACAGTTGTATGTATAATGTCCTTGATCTCTTTCACCGTTAAAGCGATACACACAACTGGGTCAGTGATAGTCCTCTTGATAGTCTGATTACACCTCTGTGGGTGAGATAGGATGTAAATGTAATTTTACATAAATTTCAATAAGATAATGAGTTTGTAATTTTCATACGTCTCAAAAATAGCATATGTAAATCAATGACCAAAGTGTCAACACCTGTCAGGCTTGGGCCCATAGTGATGCACTGTGGTTTCTTCCCCTACCCCCCCCCCCTCTTTCTGGACATAACACACAAACTATTGCACTTTCCACCCATAAACCATAGATACATTTATTTGGGTATAAAAACACATGCAACTGATATTAGTCATTGGGTCCATCTTTTCCCTGCAAGGGACTTGGCTCATGCCCCAGGAATCCCTACCCTTGATTGAATTTGGTTATATTTCACATATTTTATATTTTATTGGTTTTCTTATATTGCATTTATTTTGAGAGCATATCTCTTTGTGGAGTAACATGTTTTCAAAACTCACCTGTGGACAGTGCATTGTAATGGATAAAAGTATCACAATCCATTCATTGACACTATGTTTTAAAATCAGTAAACCCCCCTAAACAATTACATATGACAAATATTTTAAATCACTAACTGGTATTCGAAGCATTTTTTCAGAGCTGAATTTCTTCCAAGATTATTTCTTGTATGTTAAAATGATTATAATTTCTTCCACAGGTCTGGAGGACTGGGATGTTATTGCTCCAGCTGATATTCCACAGTATCGCATGATTACATGGTTGGGCAGGGATTCACTGTTGGGATCAATAACAGGATCAATATCAACCCATGTTGGCAAGACAATGAGTCAAATGCAGAAAGTTATAGGTTTGTAGCATTTCCACAAAGTGAAAAACCCCGGCTGAGTCATACCAAAGACTTACAAAAATGGTACTAACAGCTGCCTCGCTTGGCGCTGAGCATGAAGAGGTTAGTGTTAGGGCTGGTCGGCCTGGTGTCAGGATAATGTGACTGGGTGGGACATCATGCTGCATGTTTGCAGCATGATGCCTCATTGCTAGACATCCCTATAAACTGCCACACTGCAGACATTGTAGCGATATGACTGAAAAATTGTTAAAGCTATGTTAAAAATCCAAATTACACACACACAAAGTATAAAAAAAATTGTGCAAGAACTCCTGCAAATTAGCTTAAAGTCTCACATCTAAAAATGTACTTTGCACAGTATGCAATTTTTATTTAGCTTGATTGCTTGTCATGACACAAGTTGTGCTGCCAGTAGAAGTCGTGTAGCACTTGTCACAATATTTATCTTTGTTCCGGTAGGCAACTGTTTTCACAGCTGGGTACTTCAGCTTCACATAAATGGTTGTTAAACTAAATCTGATTGGCACATAGGACCCTGGAACAAGCATTCTATTATAGTTTTAACCTTGCATTCATCAAAGGGAGTTTTACAAATGCTTTTTTTAAAATACAAGATACATATAAAATATTGACTAATAGAAAACACCAAATATCTGACTCTAAACATGGTTCATCTTCAGGTGATAATTTCATTTGGTAAATACTGGCTTGCGTTAGTGATCATGACAGTTGTTTTTAAAATTTTGAAGTATATCAGATATTGGAGCTGGATAAGTGTTATTGGAAATATCATTGAGAGATTTTGAATTCAAAAATGGTGTTGAATGCATGTCTGATATACATATGAAATGGATGAGAACAGATGGCATGCCAGTCAACCCCCTGTGTTTTTAATATTAAATGTAGAAAAGACAGAATACCAAGCTTAATCAAAAAGCAGGTAATTTAAAGTAAAGATGGAGCACAACTTTTATTTATTTTCTGAAACAATTCAGCACTGAGGGATCTTGTGCTACAAAACTATCTAGCACTCTATGGATTAAGATAAATTGAGTAAATAAAAATCTAAAAGGAAATTAAATATAAGGATATTTAATCAAAATACCTCTGTCAGAACAAGCAGGCTGTAACAGTGATGGACTTTAAACCCTAATGCAGCATTATGTAACAGATACGAATCTTGCATAGTGGTTGTCAGAGCACTGATTCAAGCAAGTGAAACTTTGGCGGAGCTCACGTTAGTAAAAACAATCTCATGTTAGTGCAAGAGATATCCAAGAGATAATACCTGTGATCTGTTGAAAATTATGTATGTTAAAGCTGGCATAATTAGCTATGCATATGCCACTTCTGTGACTGACTCCCATTACAATTAAATAATTTTACATTTTTCATATGGAATAAAATTCTGCTTCAAAGAAATGTTGCTATTGATCATGAACTAGCCAGTCTTAAAGATGGCTTAAACATTTTTGTTCAAGGCAACACAGTGTAATTACTTTTTTGTTTCTTCGACATACATTCCCATTTTACCACACTTTAAAGTTGGTTTATTCCGTCATGTTTACTTTACCTGTATAAATTAGAAATGGTCTCACTTAGCAGTATAGCAGTGCTCAAATCAATAGTAAACAAAACGTCATCTTAGCTATTGTCAGTCAGTTAATTAATCTGTGGAGTGGTGGTTGCTTATCTCTGACCATCTTTACCTTATAATCACTTCTATCACAATATACCATATAAACTACCTTAAGGAAGATAGTATTTTCTGAGCATTCAGTGAAGCTATTTGACTCACAACTGTTTACTGTTTATACAGGTTGTAGAATATGAGACTTTTGGGTTTCCTATTTATATAACATGTAGACAAAGAGAAGCCCTTACCCATTACCTCCCCTGACCACCACTGCCTTTAGGGTTGTTTTAGCTTTTCCTGGATATGAACACCATTGTATTGGGTGCCTCTAAAAATCCAAGAAATATTGTGAGGGTTTTTGATCATCCATCAACTGTGTCCATACAGTATAGAGTGCATAAGTGTTTCCTACATCTGTAATCATGGAGTTTTTAAAAATTTGTTGATAATTATGTGAATTTTTTTTATAGTTGTAGTCTATTTTAATGATGTGATGCTCCATCATGGTGGCATAGCATTAGTGCCTGTTGTAGGTTATTTTGCACACACTGCCTATACTTTCTTTCCTTTTTTAAAAAGCAAGCCATAACTATTTGGAAATTTGAACACTTTAGATGTTGTTTTTCAAATTTGTTGTTTGTGTATTTTTAGAAAGGATCAACAGTGGTGACAAAATACATTAAATTCAAGACATTTACATCCATTGAGGACATGTATGAGACATATTGTAGCTTGTATTAAAGTTTTTTTCAAAGGCAGTCAGCAGTGTTTTTGCATTATGTTTGGAAGGAATCAGGTCCACATTACTGATAAAAGGTCATGAGCAAAAAGAGATGTGGCACAGTCCATAATGATAAAATTCAATGTTGAGTTTGCACCACAAGATGTTGTCACTTGTCATTGTATTGGGGGATGGCATGATGGTTCTCCCCACTCCCAGCTGAAAACGATGTGAACAATGGTGACTATTAAATCAGGTCAGCTTGAGTCAGAAGAACAAAGTGTTGTGGAGTTGCCAGCCCTGCATTCATTACAGGCATTCATGTAGTCGCATATGAGGTGACTAGTGCAAGAGGCATTGATGCAGTTGCTGGTCTCACTTGAGTTTGTTCCTGTTGTCTCTCACAATCCTCCAATGATGGCTTGAAGCTAATCAGAGGAGACTGCCCTAACTTTATTAGACAGTCCAATTGGCTTTAGACTCCCAGTATGTCTTAGCTGAGCCTTAGTGCCTGTAAGTCCAGGTGTGCATGGGGTTTATTTTGGACTTTAACAATCCATTTTGCCATTCTGTTCACTGTTGTACAATGTTAATTTGGCTGCTGGCCAGACAGCCCAGCCATCTGGCCTGCCACACAGGTTCATGACAGACTGCATGTCGGCCATCCACACCATTGTATGCACAGTTATACAGAGCTCTGTTTAGCTGATCTGTCGGTTTTCCACTCATACCACCCAGGTGGTTACTGAGCTGACTGACAAGCAGATAACTGGGCTATACTTCCATTTGGTAGCCAGACCAACCCTCCAGCTTACTGACAAACACTGCCTGGCAATTCATACCATCAAGCCTGGATGCCGATGCTTGGATTTATCCTTGACCTTCGAAGACTGAGACAGTAAATGGAATGAGGGCAGATCACCATAGTCTTCCATGTCCACTGAAGCTCTTACCTTATAGGCCTTGGCTTACAACTGGCTGGGGTGGGCAATTAGAAATCAGCAAGACTCAATAAATTTCCTCCACAGCTGCCTTAATGATGAACTTTATTGGCTCCATTCGAGTATGTCATATCCTTGAGGTTATCACTGTGGGGGTTGTCCTCCTCAGGCATTATTGTCCACATCAAAGTGAAATATGCTTATGGGGCAGGAATGTGGCAGTGTCACCATCCCTGTGTACAGCCTGGAATCGAACAACAGGTGCGCCATGAAAAGTTGACTTGGCAGTTGCATCAGCATATAGGCTTGATGGTATGTATTGGGTCTGTCTCTGTATCCAGACATGCCTGGACTCCCAGAACCATTATCAGAGGGCTCAGGCAATATCATCAGCACATTCACTGTATCCACTGCAAGAGACATTTGATGCTACCAAATACTGGGACCATAGAAATACCCCAGACTAGCATTGAACAGTTCTGTCATGAGTCTTAGCTCAGCCATGACCCAATTTAAGCTACAGTGACACCTATTACCAGTCCCAAATTGTTGGTGATGCTGACGGTGAACACCTTGAGATAACATCTTGTTCACCATTCCTCTTTCTGAGAGAAAGTGGTTTATATAAAAAAAGTGACCATATTTTTTAATGATTTTTATATTTTTGACCTATTTTATTTTATATACATTGTACAGAATTTAACCTCTTTACCTTTTATATTTTATCTTGAAGTACTTTATGTTTACATTTATGTAGAATAAATTCCCTATCACATATTCACATTTGTGAAGAGTCATGCACAAGACCTCTTTTTTGGTTCTATGTTCAAAGAGAACTCCACCTGCTTCATATAAGTTCATGAGGTTTTTTATGGCTTCTGCCACCAGAATTCTGTCTGCCTCCTGCTTCTAAACTGCATGTGACTTGTACATTATTTGCCTCCATTGATCTCTTAGGCAAGAAAAATTAATACTTGGCAAAATATGTGGAATGAAATCTTCATAAAATTGGGCCACTATTGGAGAGCAGCATCCCCTGTTATGAACAAATAATGGAGATGAAGTGGTATTCTGCTGATTGCATATCAGACACATGTGCCTGACTAATGCACACCTCCTGAAGGGTGAACCTTGATCATATTGAATACACTGCAGTATACACTGACATTGGAATATATATTTGTTGGGTGACTTGACTTCCACCACGTGAGACATGTATTTGATGTGAACTTGAGGAAGAAGCTATGATAATGCACCACCCAAGAAAATCGTGGACTAATTGATGGAATTGAGTTTATATAACAAATTTTGATCATATGTTTTAAGGATTTTATTTAAATACCCTTACCTTTTCTTTTATATACTATTCACAGAAATGTAACACCTTCACCATGACCGCTCGGGTGGCCTAATGGCTAGAGGGTCCACCTCGGATGCAGGAGGTCACTTGTTCGAACCCCAGCCAAGTCATACCAAAGACTTATAAAAATGGTACTAAAAGCTGCTTCGCTAGGCACTCAGCATTAAGAGGTTAGTGTTAGGAATGGTCGGGCTGGTGTGAGGATAATGTGATGGGGTGGGATATGATGCTACATGTCTGCAGCATGATGCCCCAGTGCTAGACATCACTAGAAACTGACACACTGCCAACAATGTAGCAGTTTGACTGAAAAATTGTTAAAGCCACATTAAAAATCCAAATCACACACACCTTCACTGTTTATATTACATACTGTACTTCACATTTATATTTAGTTGGAAGGATTTCTCTTTCTTAAGTTATCTGCAGTACTTCACTGTTGCATTTTTATAACTCTTAGTTAGCACCATGTGGCTGCTGTTGTGCTGGGTTGCTGTAAAATTCTGATAGATGCATAATTAGTCAAGAACTACCATCCATCATTCAAGCCACTACCATTTTTGTCGAGTTGATGACATGATTCATTGTGTTGAAAGGCCACTTGAAGAAACACGTCAGAAGGCCTTTCTTTTTCAAACTTCCATCAAATTTTAATCCAGCATCCAACAAAATACACTAGCAACCTTTCACCCTGAACAGGTGCAGACAGAGACACTGAAGGCCTAGGACTCTAACCTTGGGTGCATATGTACAGAAGCCCTTCCTTGAAATGTAACAACTGCTTTGAAATGTTTTAGTGATAGGATCCATGTTTGACTTGGTTTCCATAGCTGTTTTTCAGAAATCTGAACATAGTCAAATCATTTCATCAAAAACCCTGCTGCCAGTTGTGCTTGGAGGTCACTCTTGTATGGCTTGTGCGCTATAAAAGAGGAGCTCAACACTCATTTCAAGTACCATAGTTGCATCAGTTAATCTTCTGCTTGTGATTGGAGATACATTTCTCGTCATGTTTGTTATCCTGAAATCATTCTAAACCATTTTTTGTTCCAAACAGGCCACCAAAGAGATGAACCTCACACAGGCCAGCAACACAGATCCCAACCTTTGTTTCCTAGGAGAGATCAGAGAAGCAGCATGGACACCCTGAGAAGTGCTGAATGGTGAACACCCCTCCACAGGGATCCAATTTCCATAGTCCTCTGACAAAACATTGTGCAACAAAGGACTGTTCACATCCCAGCTTCTTTCCACTTCAACCATGATGGCATGTTTTCCCTGCTGTTTTGTGACTTCTGGTTGGTCAAAAGGATTCAGCACTTTCTACAGAATGATAGGGATACTGAACTTCCAACCTTGAATATTACATGTTGTTTCAGGAGTGTACCAGACCACATCATTGCACTTCCACTGTTATCAAGGGCTCCCTTTTGCTACAGATATCCCAAGAGATCCATCGAAGAAGATGCCTATCAACACCCTTATGAAAAAGGACAGTTAAAATTGTTCACATTGTACATTCATTCTAAATTTATTCAAGACCTTTTCTGGGTCCCAAAGCCAGTGGCAAGCATTGTTCACTCATGATCCAACTTTCTCATCTACTTCATTCATACACCTAATTCAGAATATACTGTAATTTTTAGCTCCACCAGTCACATACCAGAAGAGTTTATGGGATGTTCTGCTGTCTATGATCTGTCATCTATCCTAATTTTAGGATGGGGTGTCACTAAAAGACTTAAGATGCCTAGTTGGTCCTATATGAAAATGGTGCCAGTAGGATGTCCAGTATGGCCACCATGGCATTCATCTTGAAAATCTTGTTATTGCTATTCATCCTGAATGGATTGACAAATCAACATGGAGTTTTCAGTAAAAGACTTTTTACAATGTCTTGTTAATCCTAAATGAACATGGTGCTGATTTGATGTACATTGGCCATTTTGAAAATCTTGTAGCTATTCCTCTAAATGGATGGTCCTATCAACATGGGGTTTTCGCTGAAAGACTTATTATGATGTCTAGTAGGTCCTGAATAAAAAGTTTATCATGCTGAAGTCCAGTATGGTGGCCATTTCTTCTTCAAATCCATTACACAATCATAATACCTTAGGACAGCTACAACTACCTTGCAAATCCAGCCCTCCCAGGTACTACTTTTAGCTAAAGGGAGCTAAAAGTTGACTGCCAACTTATGTGGTGGTCAGGCAGAATGCACTCCCTTTATATATAAGATTTGGCAGCAAAGACTAATAATACATCAGTTACTACATCAGCAACATTGTATCAAAGCTCCCATATCTGTAGATCTTAGGATGGAACGGATGAGTCCGACTTCAGTTACTTTCGCAATCTGAGAGAGTTATAGACTTCTGACCTGCCTTCATCTTCAGTTTGTTAGTGGTTCTGCCTCTGCCCCCCTACCAGTCTTTCATTTGGAACCCCAGCAGTTGACAGTGATATCGCAGCTTTGGGGATGATAAACCCACACGCCATATATATATGGATTGGGTGGCCTTGGCTGACACTTGGTGGTTAGTGAGCATATCATTGTAGTGACTTCGATGTTGGAAATTCGTTGCTAAGAAAAATGGCTATCGTCCAGCAGATGGAATATAGCTTATCTTCTTCCACTCTAAATGTCTCAGGGCATGTGTGGGAGTCAGTCTAAAGAATAGCCCAAGTACTAAACAGAGCCACTCAACACACTTTTGGTCAATTCCGTAACTGTAGCTGCAAGTACAGTTTGCAGAATGCTCTCTGCCTGCACTCTTCTGAAGGACCACTGTACAGTGGAACCCCGCTATAACGCGATAATTGGGGTCCAAAAAATTGGATCGCGTTAATAGTGGGGTCGCGTTAATGCAGGGTTTTACAGTATTTTACTTTTTTCAAAGAACAAGGCATTGACACATATATGTGTATTCATGTCCAATGTATATCATGAATAGGGTACCAACACCGTTTACTATCGTGCCGTCGTGGCATGCAGCTCATCCATAATGCAGGTATTTCCATTGAAAAATTGCACACATATTTAAAATATTCAATAATTTTGTCACAGATCATTGTGTCTGTCTAATATAAAGCATGAACAGAGTATTAACACCATTTACTTGCCGTCTGATATCGTACCGTCGGGGCATGCAGTTAATCCATAATACATGTAATTCCATTGCAAAAATTGCATACATATTTAAACTATTACATTCCAGGGTCTATGAACGGTGTCTGTACAAATTTCATACTGCTAAAATTTTCTCATATGCGTTTCCATGTACATTTATCCATTGTAAATTTCCAATAATTAGCACTTGTACGCCTATTCCTTTGAAAGACTACAGCAAGAATAATTAACAATCGACACATGCTTTCAGCGAGCATGTAACTTTTACTTCAGATTTTGTGAATGTTGAAAGAAACGTGAAAACTACTATACTAATCATTGCGCAAAGTGCAGAGAACGACTTGCGTTTGTGAACTTGCTTTTCCATAACGGTAACATATCTTTTTTATAAAAAACAGGAAATTAACAACGAGTTCATAAGTAAACACCATACACATGGAAAACCCGAGAACTAAGTGCAGTGGGCCTGCAATGGTCACGAGTCACTTTTATAAAGTTTTTTAAGCTGAACGCATGTACAGTTTCATACACTTTCAATTTCCAGCTAATAAAGCAGACATTATTTACTGGTCAACTGATTGCGTCTAATAACACCGCCAAGCCCAGCAAACATGTTGGCGGCTTTCGTTTTTTGATGTTTATTAAATTGTGAGCATTTTTTTCAACCACCGCATTGTCTGCTGCTTGGTTGTGTATGCAGTTAAAGAAGAAACACATGTCGGCTATTGTTTGAGCAATGATTGTATACAGAATTAATTGAAGACAATCACAAAGAAGACTTACTGGCTTTACTGATGGATCAGCAATAAGTAACATTTCCGATAATGTTTATTTTGGCATAACACTTCAAGAACCTGGTGAAATTGTTGAATTTCAGAAGCCACGCCATGATCGTATTATATTCAAATTCATACGCGAACTCTTCCCCAAAATGATAATAAACGTTTTACACACTATTTCTCGTACTTTTAAAAAATATTTTTCCGGGTATGAGAAAAATACATGTATTTAAAATTTCAGGAACCACACCACGATCGTATTATATTCGAATTCATATGCAATCTATTCCCCAAAATGGTAATAAACTTTTTATACACTATTTCAAGTACATTTGAAAAAAAATATTTTTTCATGTGCGAATGAATACATGAAATTTCGGGAGCCACGCCACAATCGCATTATAGCCAAATTCGTGTTATCACGGGGCGCGGTATAGTGGGGTTGCACTGTATGGCCAAGCTAAGAGCACAGCCATTATTCTCTAACCTTCTGTTTAACAACCGGACGGATGAAGTCTGCAACATACCATCAAGAGACCTATTTCCCTTCCTACATTCTCAGCTTTGAGACAGGGATAGTGCGGGAAATCAATAAAAAGACCCAAGGGCCCCTCATAGGACTGGAACCTCTGAAAGCTGTCCTATTGAAGCTCACCTAGCAAAAGCCGCAGTTTTTTACATATCAGAGCGGATATAGCACCAATAGAGGGGGCCCCGAGTGGCCGAGTGGTTTAAAGCGCTCACCATTACGGATCACTGCCCTCTCACCTCTCTTTGCGTGAGTTCGAATTTCAGGCTCAGCTAACGTGGGTACGTGAGAAAGCCTGCCAGTAGCTTCTCGTGGGTCGGTGGTTCTTCCCGGGGTTTTCCAGGGTTCTTCCTCCACCAATTATACTGGCCGCCATGTGTAGCCTATCTTGTGCTGAAAAATGGTGTTAAACCCTACAACAACAACAACAACAACAGCAGCACCAATAGAGTCCTGTGGTTCATTCCACACTTTATCTTGGTCCTAATGGCAAACAGTATTCTATGTCTGGTCATCAACCTAAGTGCCGTCTATCCATTCATCCATGCCCCTGGGTTCCCACTGGAAACACCACAGCGCATTTTGAATCCCACCCATGAGGGAGATTTTGCCATCACTGTGGACTTAAATGGCGCATACTTTCATGTATGTATTCACAAGGCTCCCAGGATGTTCCTGCAAGTCGCCTACAACATTGTATACCAATTCAGGGCACTCCCATTAGGGCTCAACATTGGCCCCTGGGTCTTGATTCAAGGGTTCGCATGGTACCTTGAAAAGTACTTGAATTTCGATTCATCCTTGAAAAGTACTTGAAAATCGTTTTTATCTTGAAAGTGCTTGAAAATAAGCCTCTGTCCTTGAAATACAAAATTAATTGACAAATGAATGTATGAGTTTCTTTTCATACCATTACGTCATATAATAAAATAAAATTATTGCTATTGGGTGGTTTACAAACATGACCAATGAGATATTTATAATTGCATGCAGATTTGTATTATAGAGAGCATTAACAAGTGCACAAATCTTTTCCAACGATCTTTCTTCTTCGTCGATTTATTTTCTGTGGCAGCGGTATATCTTTATACTTTAAATCATGGTGAATCAGCTGTTCAAATTCTGATAACAGAAGATAATGAAATATATACACAAAAATGGTCACAATTTGTTCTTATTGTATGTCCAAGCTTATGATTTTTGGTGTACCATCTAAAATTCTGAAGTCTGCTGGAAGTCTATTATTGACTTTTTTGGTGTTGCAACCAAACTTTGGACGGAAATTATGGCTGTATGCCTGTTAACAGAAAGGCTGCTTTCTACACAATGTACTTACATCTACATGTAAATGTACCTGTAACATTTCAATGAGCGATCTTGCAACAGCAGATATTAAAAATTTAGGCACGGCATACTTTCATGGTGGATGATTTTAAGATGCCACATGAATGCATCATATCATGCTTCGAAGTTATTCCAGAAATCGACAACTTCAGGTACATATAAATTATACTAATCGCTATATACGAGGTTGGCCAATGTGTTTTCATGAAGTGTGTCAGAGAGAGAAAGTGGGCTTCGGCAATCTCCATAAACTCTGATTGCTACTGAATATTCAGGAATTCATTTGTTTTTCTTAGAAATAAAGTGTTGTTATTCAACTAAGATTTTTAAAAATTCTCTATTATAAAGTCTCAAGCTTATTACACAAATATTAAGCAGCCCCTTGTCAGGAAATTACAACATTCTCACTAATCCTTTATATGGCCATTGATAAATATACCTAAAGTGCACTGGTCATCAGAGTCCTTGAAAAATTGGATAAAGTCCTTGAAAAGGCCTTGAATTTTGTCACACCAAAAGTGTATGAACCTTGCACTCATCAGATGAATCGAATAATGGTGCATGTCCGGACCTTTTCTAAGGTGGCAACATCTAGTTACCTGGACAGCATCCTGCAGCAATATCAGTAAGTTGGATCTAACAAAACATGATAACCCATTACCAACCTGTACCTCTCATCAACAAGGAAAAATCAGAACTAGTACCATCTCAATGATTTGTTCTAACTTGGCTAACAACGGATATACATCTACACATCAAACCACTTACGATTATGGTCTGTACCAATGTAAAGGCTGGAGAGCCCACCTACTACCACCCTTTCGGGATGCTAGCAGTGCATGTTCTCCCAAGGAATGAAATCTTCATATC
The DNA here is from genome assembly GCA_016617855.1 of Megalonaias nervosa. Classification (NCBI taxonomy): domain Eukaryota; kingdom Metazoa; phylum Mollusca; class Bivalvia; order Unionida; family Unionidae; genus Megalonaias; species Megalonaias nervosa. The sequence goes on along the minus strand of JAECUM010005361.1, from coordinate 2,773 downwards.
AATAATTCTGGAGAGGAAGGCCATTGTGAAAGTCTTTTTACCGGTGACACAAATATTTGCATGGCAAAGGAGTCCTCATTCTGTCCGACAACTCTACAGTGGTGACTTATCTCAAACAACGAGGAGAACCCCAATAGTACAGAGGTGATTTGTTTCCAGCAACAAGGAGGACCCAAGACCCCAGACCTTTGGGTCATGGTGTGAGACTTTCTGAAGTGTTGTTGACATCAACAAAGCTACATGTTCGCCATATCCTGGGACACCTCAATGTACTGGCCAACTCTTTGTCATGGAACAATCAACTAGTACAGAAGGAATGGTCTCTCCATCCCTTGGTTCTCACTCAGATCTGTATCCGAAGGGACCCACCATTGGTGGGCCTGTTTGTGACAAGGTGGAATGCCAAACTCCCATCCTTTGTTTCTCCCGTTCAGGACTCCCTATCTTTGGATTGGACGAACCTGAATGCATACACCTACTCTCCAACACCTCTGATTCTGAAAGTGATACACAAAGCAAGGGAATCGACCTGTTGCCTCATCCTCATCACACCACTCTGATGGGAGAAGTCATGGATCAGTGACCTTGTCAATCTTGCATCAGAAACCCCACAGAAAATTTGGGTTTTCCCTTATCTACTCAAACAAACATGACAGCAGTATTTTCATCCTTGCCCTGTCTAGAGCTTCTGAATCTGCATGTCTGGATCATATCAAACAGGCCATCAGACATGAACAGTTCTTGTAACCAGTCATAGAGAGAATCACTCATTCATGAGCGCCCTCCACTCTGAAAGCGTTGAAGTCAAATGGCACATTTTCACTTAGTGCTGTACAAACAAACATATCCTGCTTCTCCAGGCATCAATATCACAGATAGCTAATTTCCTCCGCTGGCTCTTCAAAGAGAGAAGGTTTTCCTACAAGACCTTCTTCCTCATGGCCTTGTCAGTGGCAGGCAGAATTCATGAAAAACGTGCCTTATCAGCAGACCCGAATTACATGCAAGTTCCAGCAAGACAGATCGATCTTACTCATGATGGCATCCTCTTTCATTACCAAGAACCATCCCGCTTCCATGGGTAGCCAAACTTTTGTCATGAACCCACTGTCTCTACCTCTGGAGACACCCACCTACAAGACCCAGTCCCAGGTGGTACCTTAATAGAACAGCTGTTGCATCGAGGGAGATCATGCCTCTTTCTACGTCTCATAAAAGGACAGGAGGATATCACAACATACTACCTCATCCTGGAGTAAAGGTGTTATTTGCTTAGCATATAGGGAAATAACCCCAGCTCAAATGAACTTATTACACATTTCGGCTCATAAGGTTCAAGCAGTTGCCACCAACCTAGCATCAGACTGGAACTGTTCATTTACCAATTTCATTTAGGCTGTGGGATGGAGATCGAGTCCTCATTCTCCTTCTTTTATCTCTGAGATCTGTCGTCCCAGAGGGCCCAATTAGATCTGGTAGGACCTATATCGACAGCTCAGCAGGTCACCCTACCAGACTGATCGACAGCTTCAAAGATGCCGCTTCATGACTTTGCTGGATTTGTGGGTGTGTGTGTGTCCCTTTGAAGCTGCACCCTGACCAATGTAGTCCCCTCGAGTACGATTGCCTTGAAGCTGTTTCACATACCTTAGGGGACCAGAAATGATATCTCCAGGGTAAAGGGATGTATGTACCCACCCATCACCTCTTACATATTCTCCAAAGGTATTATGATTGGGTAATGTATTTGAAGAAGAAGCCAATATTTCCTAATAAAATATTTTTCTTCGAGAATAATTACCCAATCATAATACACATACACCCTCCTGGCTCCCCCACAGTTACATCCAAAGAGAGCATCCCTTCCACTCCTGTAATAACTGATGTATTCTTAAACTTTGCCACCATGTCTTATACATAAGGGGAGATCACTATACACAACCCCACCACATAGGTAGGCAGACAACTTTTAGCTCCCTTTAGCTAAAAGTAGTATCAGGGAGGGCTGGATTTGTGAGGTAGTAGTAGTTTTCCGAAGGTATTATGATTGGGTAAGTATGCTCGATAAAACATATATTACTAGGAAAAACTGGTTTTATAAATCTTCTTATTGCAATTTTTCCTGAACAGAAATTTTTGTGGATGTAGGGTTTTCCCCAGAAGGCTTCTTATGATGCCTAATTTGTTCTAAGTGTAAATGGTGTCAATCTGACATCCAGTATGGCTGCCACAGCAGCGATCTAGACAATCTTTTTATTGCTACCCATTTCTGAATGTAAAGTCATATTGACGTGGGGTTTTTACCAAATGTCTTCCTATGATGTTGAATTGGTTCTGAACTAAAATGTTGTTGACCAGCTTGAAAATCTTGTGCCTTTTTCTGCATGAATGTACACATCTTCATGAGGTTTTCATTAAAAGATTTCTTATAAAGTTTTGTTAATTTTAAATTAGAATAGTGCTGATCTGACATCCAATATGTAGCCATCTTGAAATCTTGTTTTCCTTACTCTTCTAAATGAAAAACTCGTTATTTTGAAATGGGGTTTTCATTATAAAAATACTTATGTTATCTAGTTGTTCCTAAATGAAAAAATGATACCTTGAATATGGTCACTATGGTGGTTATCATGAAAATGTTGTTATCTCATCCCCCATATGAGTGGCTGTATCAGCATGGAGTTTCACCAATAGACTTCTTATAATACCTAGTTGGTCCTAAATTAAATAGGGTGCCAGTTGTACATCCATTATGACTGCCATGATGTCTGTT